>JAVYIG010005064.1:0-145507 GCA_035222895.1 Strongylocentrotus droebachiensis
AGTAATAAAATAGTGGGAAAATAGTAATAAAATAGTGAGGAAATAGGAAAAAAAATAGTGAGGAAATAGGAAAAAAATAGTAAGGAAATAGGAAAAAAATAGCTAAAAAAATAGTGGGAAAATAGGGAAAAAGTAGTAATAAAATAGTGGGAAAATAGTAATAAAATAGTTAGGAAATAGGAAAAAAATAGTGAGGAAATAGGAAAAAAATAGTAAGGAAATAGGAAAAAAATAGCTAAAAAAATAGTGGGAAAATAGAAAAAATAGTAAGAAAATAGGAAAAAAATAGTAAGAAAATAGGGAAAAATAGGAAGAAAATAGTGAGGAAATCAGAAAAAATAGTCAGGAAATAGGGGGGATCACTCATCCTTTACTTTCATGGATTTCTCAAGCACTACCATCTCACACATCCAGTCAACGACTCTGTATATTCAACTAAATCATACAGTGCAAACTTGATATAAAGAGATCAGTTATACCTAAAATGACAAGGTGATTACCAGCTTTTGGGGGTTAATATTTCTTGGTTGCACATGACCTCATTGTCAAAAGTTTCCACTGTAGAATAGTCACCCTACTCCTACAGCTCTTTTCTCTGCATCGATGCACCTACTCAGTTTGCCAAATTCACTTCATCCTTTCAGTCTAATCCATTCAGTAGATCATTTAAAATAGTCAATGGGTATATATGGAAAATGTTATACAGTCCACTCCTATTATAACGAACATGGATACACCAAGATTTTATTATGAGGCAATTCTCATCAGTCCCAATTTTAAACAAACCAATGTGTTCAGTAACTTGAGTATAACATGATTTCATTTTAACAAGGAAATTGGCTTGGTCCCGAGCACCTCGTTATAATGGCAGTGGACTGTAACAAACAAAAAGAATAAAAGGGAATATGTCCAATAAAATACATGTACTTTATTTTCCAGAGGTGAATTTCAGGACTATTACTGAGCCGATGCGGATATGCCAGACGATCACAAGCTCTCTTCCTCACTAGTAAACAAATAAAGCAGTATTCTGGACATGAGAATGTTGTTTTCTGTCTCTTTTATTACAATTTAATTACAAAGTGCTCTTAATAATGTAATACAATTTTCAAACATCAAGAAAATCATGACAAATAATATTTTGTTCTCGTGATTTAGCAAGATAACAAAATAAAATAAATCATAGAACAGATTTTTCAACAATGCACGTATGCTTTATAGTACAGTTGACATGTTACATAATTTTCTCAATCTCAATGGAACTGTCAAAATCTTAATACAATCATCATATTCTAGAAACACTTACTACAAAATCAATGACATGTCATGTCATTGAGATATATATAAACAAGAAAATGACAGACTTACATGCTACTATTTTCAAATAGTTTTTACAAAGTATACCATCATTACCATCAGTGGCGTCGGCAAAGGGGGGGGTGTGGGGGGTGCGACACCCCTCCACCTGTCGGGATATTGTCGGTAAAATTGCGCTGCCATCGGGAAAAAAAGAGAAAAGGGAGAGGGGAAAAAAGAGAGGGAAAGGGAAAGAAAAGAAAAAAACAAAAGGAAAAGAAAAGAAAGAAAGGGAAAGAAAGGAAAGAAAAGAGAAAAAAGAAAGAGAAAAAAGAAAAAAAGGGACAGGCGCGTAGCCAGGGGGGAGGTGGGGGCGGTCGCCCCCCAACAAAAAAACGCCGGCCAAAAAAAAAAAGAGAGAGAAAGAGAAGGAAAAAAAAAAGAGGACGTAGGAAGAAAAAGGGAAAAGGAGTCGAGAACGTTACAACGAATCGTCAAAGCTTCCGCGCTTCGCGCGGGAAGGGGGAAACTGAGTTCAAATTAAGGATTAAGAGTCGGGAAAGGTACAACGAATCGTCTTCTTTTCTAATAATTTAAAGAAACGTCAAAGCTTCGCGCGAGAGGGAGGGGGGGGAACAGAATTCAGACAAGGATTAAGAGTCGAGAAAGGTACAACGAATCGTCTTCTTTCTCTAATAATTTAACGAAACGTCAAAGTTTCGCGTGAGAGGGGGGAGGGACTGAATTCAGACAAAGATTAAGAGTCGGGACAGGTACAACCCCGCCCCCCCCCCCCCCACCCCACTCAGTGTTATTTAGGGTACGCATATGCTTGTTCCCTCTTTTTGAAAGCACCCCCTATCTGAGGACTGCCAACCTTTTGCGGGCTTTTTGCGGGCTTTTCCTGCCTTGGAGACCCCCCTAAATCATGAAAAATGCTCAATGTACCCCCCTAAATTCAGAATAATTTCTCAGGAGTCCAAAGAGAATCGTCTCCTTTGTCTAATAATTTAATGAAACGTCATCACTTCGTGCTCACTCCCGCCCCCCCCCCCCCCTAAAATGAAATCCTGCATGGCTACGCGCTTGAAGAGGGAGGAGAGGAAAGAAAGGAAAAGAAAGAAAAGAAAGAAAAGGAAAAAAAGAAGAAAAGAGAGGAAAGGGAAACAAAAGAAACGGGGGGGGGGGTGAAAGAGAGGAGAGAGGGGGGAGGTAAGAGCCTGAGAAAGGAGGAGTGGGAGTAAAAGAAAGGGGGGGTTGTTGGGTGGAGTCGTCTCGTCAAGGAAGCAAGAAAGACATGGGTAAATATGTTGCTGTGTCGGGTCAGCTGTGTCGGTATTCTTGCTCGATCCTTATGTACTATATCAATGCAGAAGTTTGAAGTCGGTGAGATGTATATTGTCGGTCGGCCGACAAGTTTTTTTTCCCCACGAACTGTGACTTTTTATCCGCTGTGACGACTTCGAGAGTGACTACAACTACAATACTTGTATTTTCTCGAAGTTTGACATTCCTATGATATCAGCTAAAAAAATCAGAGGTTTAAAATGTTCGGGGAAACTAAATTCAAACAAGGTTTAAGAGTCAACAAAAATACAACGAATCGTCTTCCTTTCTCTATATTTTGATGAAACGCAAAAATTACCGCGCTACGCGCGGGAGGGGAAAACTTAATTCAGATAAATAGAGCTTAATAAAATTCGAAAAAACGGTGCAACAAATCGTCTTCTTTCTATAATGATTAAATCAAACGTTAAAGCTTTTCGCGCTTCGCGCTGAGAGGGGGAAACTGAATTCAGACAAAGATTAAGAGTCGAAAACGGTGCAACGAATCGTCTTTTTGCTATAATAATTAAATCAAACGTCTAAGCTTTTCGCGCTGGAAGGGGGAAACTTCATTCAGACAAGAATTAAGACTCGAGCACGGTTCAACGAATCGTCTACTTTCTCTAATAATTTAATGAACGTCAAAACTTCCGGGCTACGCGCGGGAGGGGGAAAACTGAAATCAGGTAACGATTAAGAGTCGAGAAATAAATTGTCTTCTTTTCCTAATAATTTAAGGAAACGTCTAAGCTTCAGCGCTTCGCGCGGGAGGCCTAATACCACTTGCTCACTACCGCCCCTCCTTAAAATAAGATCCTAGCTCCGCGCCTGCATTAAAATATATAGCTATGATGTTGACTAAGTTGACGAAATAATTTGTATACTTATGTCGTCGAGGAAAATGATCATTTGCGCATCGCAAGTGCTATAGATAGTCCATAGGAAAACAATTTAGCCTTCGGCCCCGGATTTATAGGGTTAAATTTGTAGATATTGGGACATTTCATTTTGTCGGTAATTGGTGGCTAGTTTTGTCGGTAATTGTTGGCCTCTACACCCCCCCCCCCCCCCCCCCCCCCCCCACGGAAGAAGGTCTAGCGACGCCCCTGATTACCATGTATCATAAGTAATGGTCTTATGGTCCTTTATCTTCACAATATGCAGGCACTCATTGTGTACACATACATGTTGTACTTGCCTATGAATCTCAATGATTATTGATTAGACATAAGAAATACATAATAAAATGGAAACAAATACTAATGTAAAGGATACAGATGTTGGTCATGCTGTTCACAGGCATCTAATCAAATGGTGGTTGTACGTTACATGTACATTGTCTCTTGATTAGTTTCAATGGATCTGTAAAAGGGGTTAGAATAATCATGCATTGGTACATTTATGAACATGCAATTAATACTTAGTACAAGTATTTATGTATTTCATAATAAAAAATTCAAAGGCACAGAACATGTGTGTACAAAAGTATGATAGCAAAAAAGATGCCAGGCTGACGACGAACGGATGGTGAAACAACGGAGTCATCATAGAGCTGTCAAGGTGCATGAAATGTAAACCACTCAGGTAGGCAATTAATTAGATTTTATTTTATTCTTAGATATATTGGGTGAACATACATAAAATAAAACACAGAGAAGAAAATAGTAAAGGAACAATTTTTTGAAGAAAAAAAAAAAAAAAGGAAAGAGAAATAATGTAGGTAGAACTTGTGCCACCTGCAAATTATTTTTCTAGCATAATGATGAGGTAAACTACTCTAATATTTTGATGTCAGATCTTAAAGGTAATACAAAGTTTTGGGAAATTTTGAAAATTGGGTGGATAGTGAATCTTTACAATTTTGATATATTTGGATGCCCCTGTGGATGTTTTATAAGCACTAAAAAAATTAGCCCCTAAAACACTTCTGTTTTCGAGAAAAATTGAATATAACAATTTACCGGTGCTCCCGGTAAATTTTGATAAATTTAAAATAGCGCCTATGGCCGTACAATGGTAGCTGCGACCATGAAAATCTCAGAATATGTAGTTAGGATATATAATTGCCAAACGGGAATAGCTAATCGGTTGATCTTAGTCAAGAAACATTGTTTCATAGCTAAATTAATATCTTGACCTTGAGAGGGAGCTATATAACATAAAGAGTTTATTATTTATAATATAACTTTAGACTCGATTTCAACCGCGACAACGATCAATGTATATTGTAGGAACGCATAGACCCTATGCTTCCAATATGTTAATTTGAACCAAATTCATGACCCAATACTAAACCTTTGTAATACCTTTAACTAACAAACATGAAATAAATATACCCAAAAAAATTATCAACAATAGATTTAGATTTCTACTTAGTAAGGACATTTACCTCGCAGACACATTCTCGGACTTGGAAGACTTGCTCTTCTTCTTGGCTTGCGTGGTGCTTAGCAGGTTGGGTTTTCTGATTCCTAGACAAATAATTTGAGAGACAATTTAGCCTAAAACCACATCAAAACATTATATCATGCAAGGCAATATAATTGACAGACGTAGCAATGGTAAAAAATCTGAAATTTCTACGTGGATTTATTGTAATCACGTTTGTTTACATTCACTCATTCACTCATTCACTCAGAAGTTGTGTACAACCTCAACACTACATGGGAATATTGATACGTAAAATACCATTCTATACTATGAAGTAGCATTATATTCAACAACAGACACAATAAAAATCTATTTATCATAATATAATTAAGTTTCAGGTATAAACGTACCTTTTCAGCTGTTTTCTGGGGCCAGTTCCGCTCGTCGATGGTCCATCATTCGACAACAAACTTGTATCTCTACGAGTGGGACTAATATTTTGAAAATTTGTCGGGCTCATTTTCTTGGGAAGAATCACTAAAATGGGATAAGGAGGCATCGGAGTCTGAGGAGTCACTATCTATTGATGAAATTTCATCGCTAGAATAATTGCAGGAAGACATTTTGGTGTGATTTGGAGACGTTTGATGAACGAAAATCAGCAATAAAAGTCCGATGCTCACAATGATTCAGCAAGCGCACGAAAAGCAGTGGGGGAAAAAAATAACGCGTTTCTTTTTTAATCCGTGCTAACTCGCCCCACGGGACATCTCGCCCCAGCCTCAAAGACTGGGGCGAGATGTCCCGACACGATTCATCGATTGAAAGATACCAATATGTGTATTATGTTTGTGCACATTGTACATTTTTAGACGTCACATTCTTTCGTCCTGGCCGTAAATTAGCAGACCACTGGTATCTCTCGATCGATTAATCATGTCGGGATATCTCGCCCCAGTCTTTGAGGCTGGGGCGAGATGTCCCGTGGGGCGAGTTAGCACGACTCCTTCTTGTTCAGTTACGTAGGGGTACTTGCGTACTGTCCTCTACATTGAAACTTTACACACACATAGAACGGGAATATCTCGATCGAATGCTTTTTTTTCTATTAATAAAGGAAAAAATAATTGAAATTTCTATGTGTACATTTTCTTTTTACACATGGTTTATTTATGGTTATCTTTGAGCTCACTATTCAATATGTGACCCGACAGCTAAAAACCACCAATAAGTCGCAAAATGAACAACAGAGATAAATAATGGCAGGAGAAGCGGGCTTTTTTAATAGGATGCCAGTCATAAACAATGAAAATATGCAAGTTTAGAAAATAGACAAAAAATAGTTTACAAATTTGTATCATGTCATAAAAAATTGAAGTGCAAAAAATAGGAAGAAAATAGTACTCGCAAATAGGTAAAAAGAAGTCTGAAAAAGATTAAGGTGAAAAAATAGGGAAAAAATAGTCTGAAAAAGATTAAGGTGAAAAAATAGGGAAAAATAGTCTGAAAAAGATTAAGATGAAAAAATAGGGAAAAAATAGGGAAAAAATAGTTTTGAAGTCGAAAAGAGAAGGAAAAAAAAATCCTATTTTTTTTCATATTTTTTTGGAGAAAATAGGAAGAAAATAGTCTGAAAAAGATGAAGGTGAAAAAATAGGGAAAAAATAGTTTGGTACTCGAAAATAGGAAAAAATATAACTATTTTTTTCCTATTTTCTTATAAAAAATAGGAAAAAAATAGTCCACAAAAGTTGAAGGTGAAAAAAATAGGGAAAAAATAGTTTGTGCTTGAAAATAGGAACAAAATAGGACTATTTTGTTCCTGTTTTCTTATAGGAAATAGGAAAAAAATAGTCTGAAAAAAAATATAGGTGAAAAAAAAAGGGAAAAAATAGTTTTTACTTGAAAATAGGAAAAAAAAAGCCGTATTTTTTTCCTATTTTCTTGAAGGAAATAGGAAAAAAATAGTCTGAATTTCCAGAAAATAGGGAAAAAATAGGTAAAAAATAGGGAAAAAATATATTTTCGCAACACACAAAACTACTAGGGCTGGCACCTTGTTAAAAAATAGTACAATTGTTAAACCCTTGTCTAATTGCATCGCATAATCCACGATAAAAAAGAAAAATGATTTGATTATTATACTTTTTCTTGGAAATGTTCCAGAGAGAAAAAAAATCACCATTTGTCTCTAAAATATCATTGACAAAACGAACTCCCTTTTTATACATTTTTTAAAACTATATAATTGGGATATTGCCTAATTAATGTAATCATTATTCCATAAGGGTTGGTAAGAAATGTTATCACCATGCATGGACAAGAGCGTACTATAAGCCATGAACATTCTCCAAAAAGGTTCTTTTTTTTACCTGCCAGTTCCCGACAATAATTGTTTCCCATATATAATTTTTAATCTTGCAGTTCAAGCTAGAATTATTGCAAAAGACAGAGGATATTGCAATCTCTATTAAGCCAATTACCAATATCTTACTCCAGGAAATTGTTAATGATTGGCACGAGATGCTTCCAGCGGTCACTTTTTCTTTTCCTATTTTCGTTTCTTGTCTGTGCCGTCGCATGCGCATGCGTAGACCATGCACAAGTAATGTGAAAACTGTGCGGGAAGTATGCGCAGCCGATGCGCAAATTGTGAGCAATTTATTCGTAATTCCGTCGTGAACTGGTCGTAAACATACGTGCCATACGGGCATTGGCACGCACCGGTCTGTACCCACACAGGAAGGATACGTTTAGGATACGCATAGTTCGAAGTGTTCACGAAAGTCGTCAACCAAATTTGTCGTGCAAAAATTTCGAAAATTTTGAAAATACTGCCAACGAATTTCAAGCCTAGTCCCACATTGGCCCTCATCCTACCGCATGTTCCGGATTTCATTCTTTTTGTGTTCATACGACCGCATATACTTTTTATGTAAATAAAAACAATTAAGGAATAGATCAAATTGTCCACCTGACCTTGTGACCTTGTGAAACTCCACTTGCATCATTAATATTAAAAATGCAGTACTATTATATAATATTTTCAACAACGAGCGAAGTAACTGCTCTATTTTCGTGTTTTTTCAAGGTCATCCAGAAATATTTCTACATGAAGGGGAACCTTTTCACTTGACCGTTCCGGATATTACACACAGATCTTACAAAAGAACTATGCTTCGTACAAATTCTACATTGGGATTTCGAGTGGATTTGTCTTTCCTTTGGAATTTCTGTGGAGCCCACATTGTCATTGGCACGGGAAGCGACCCAAAGGACGTCTATCAAATCTTCTCGAACGACAACTACATGTATAATTACAATGATGTTTACGTCACAGCAAATGAAATGTGGCTTGCTGTCATCGGTGGAGATAAATTCGACTATGGCAACGTAGATATTGACGTCACTTCTGACACAATACCAGGTATCTAAGTTTTCATCGCATCAATACATTTTAACAATACGTACTATACAGATGGCGCAAGCCCTTGAGGTAATTTATATGCGATCTATCATACGAATCCGTGAGGCAAGTACAAGTCAACGCAAAGCGTAGCACCCCTTCGCAGGGTACAAATGGCCTATACGTCAGAACAAGTTACTTTCATTAGACTATACTATTGTATTACTAGGCAAAGAAGATAACCACATTTTCGCATATCTAATTCGGTATTTTTGCGTATTTTCTCACCTTTGGCCTACATACTCCGAAATCCAACTTAGGCTGTATGTTGATACTATGTACCTTCATATTGAATTTTATTAAAATCCGTCAAATATTACTGAAGTTATCGAACGAAAACCAGATTCTCATATATGATGACCTCTGAGGTTTCACCTACATACTCTGAAATCAAACTTAGGCTGTGTTTTGATACCAAGTACCTTCATATTAAATGTCATAAAAATCCGTCAAACATTACTAAGTTATGGAACGGAAACCAGATGCGCATATTTAATGACCTCTGACCTTTCACCTAGATAGCCTACTCCGAAATCAAACTTAGGCTGTATTTTGATACCATGTACCTTCATATTGAATTTCATTAAAATCCATCAAACAGTAATATCGATCGGAAACCAGATCTGTTACTGTAGGACGGACGGATAGGTATACAAATTAAGACACTTAGACATGACTTAAACAGTTGTTTAGTTAGACGCGGCTAAAGCTATGGTCACAACTGTGACCGAGCAGGCTACTAATCGGTCGGTCGCCGCTGGAATTTAGGCATCGCCCAACGATTTTTGGAGAAGTCGAGCAGGCTGTAGAGCCCCAGCGATGCCGGGGCGGTGTCCTGTTGATTTCCCGTCGGCCGCCGGTCGATTTTAGGTCAAAACTGGGCGAAATCGGGGAGCTTCTCCGGTCGGCGTCCCGACAGTGACCGACCGATGACCAACCGATACCCGAGCGGTCTCCAACCGACCAACGGCTAATTTTAAAGAAATTGCAAGGCGGCCGGCCGTAATTTGGGAGGCGCGTGAAAGTGAGCTGAGGCGCCGCCCGAATTTTTACTCTAAAAGTCGCTGCTAAAACTTCATCAGCGACCGAGCGATGCCCTAAAAAAACAAGCGGTGCCCGGGCAAAATTGGCTCAAAACTCACCGCCCGGCAACCGAGCAGGCTACTTTTAGGTGTGTGACCATAGCTGGACTCGACTTCAGAATACGAAATTTAGTTAGACAGGACTTAGACGCAACCTCGCGTTTAATTCCTGTCTAACTAACAGATGTTTAAACTTTAGTCATGACTAATTTAGCCACGACTTCAGAATACCAGCCATATATCTTCTCAGCAATTTATAGATAAATCTCTATTACTCTCCAAACTGATCAATAAAGGTTCCTGAGAAGAAATAGCTTTCTCTATCAAGAAAGAGAAAAAGGGTTAAAAAAGATCATTCCAATTTGATGGGCAACAGGATTATATTGTACTAGTAGGATTCATATAATCGTGGATCAGCTACAAAACAGTACTTTGATTAATATTTGAATATATGAACTTAAAATGATCACGAATAACACGATCGCAAAGACATTCGATAAATATTCGGTATCCCATACGAATCATGGTCGGGTTACAGAATACACTTCGCTAGGTGATACAACGCTATTGAAATACCTTAAGGTGATTGTTCGAAAGTCTATGCGATCGTCTTGAATGTGGTATTAATACCAATGTTATATGTTTAGCACAATAAAACAGAAGGATTTTGATATGAAAAACAATTTCAACTTCAGAAATCTTTTCTGTTTTGTTGTTGTTAGTATCAGAAGATTTGTATTTCTGCTCTACAAACACCAATATCGGGATTCAACAAAGTAGAACATGTGACGGGATATATGACTGCAGCAATAATGAAGACGAATCCTCATGCAGTAAGTTTATTTTTCACCTTGTTTGTTAGCTTATATATTACTGCTTACTATTTAAGCTCCATTTGTACAAGGTCACAAAGTAGCGTTTTATTAATACCGTATGCATGAAATGAACACATACTATAAGTCGTTTATAAAACATTATTTAAGTGTTATCCATACAAATTATTCATTCCCAACATCATGAACCAATAAAATGCGCAAAGAAAGAAAAAGAAAGAAAACAAATCAAAACGTTTGGAGCTAAATGGACGCTAATTGAACTGAAAAAATACATCAGTCATGCTCAGTGCACACAAGAGATTACATATCCCGTATCTCTGTGCAACCGGCATCGTTCCACCACTGTGCATTGTGGACCGTGATGAGACTATAGGCAGCACAGTTCTCAAACAGATCATCTCACCAAAAACTTGCGCTCGGCAAAGGTGTGACGGTCTTACATCTTGGATACGCCGGGGATAGCATTGATCAATCCAATGATGTTTAAGAGATGGGGTCCTATCTAGCTCATTCCCTTTGTACCATCTTCGATGCCGCCAGGAGATAATATGTCAGGCATGTGCTTAACTGGATCTTCCGTGCAGATACGTAGACAAAAGATACCTGCCTAACTGCAAACTAACGGGCCACTTTCAAAGTGAAAATGTTTTTATAATGATAATTACTTTTCGCTACCAGTCGTCTGAAAATACGAGCAGTACACAGTGCTTACCTTTACAGGAGGCAAGCGAAAGGAAATGGAGCAACATTTGCTGAAACTGTAATAAAAAAATAACTCGACTGGGCATGTGTGGGCACTAATCTGACATATAACATCATATATAACTGTTCATGAACAAATTCACTTATTATTTTCGTGAGCCGGAAGTTATCGGAAAAGTGTCAAATAGCATTTTTTAGGATTGTACAATTTTACTTTTTTCACAAATTAAAACTGTTATTATACAATGTAAGCAATTTTCTTGACCCAATCAGGCTTTTGTATTCATATTACATCACCTGTTCAATTTTCCCCTTGTTAGTTCGAATAAAAATAAAATATTAACTATATTTCTTTGTGAATAACATCATTACTCAAGCTTTCCAATAAATAGGCATGGTACGGGCCTTTGTGACAATTGTCACATTTTCGAAACTATCGAACATTTTATGTTATCATGCCCTAAATATGAAAGACAGAGGAATCGTATGTATCGCAGACTTCATTTGACGAATCCTAACCTAAAAACCTTCTTGGAAAAGCAGAAAACTGCCCAATCATTTTAGCCTTTATAAAAGGTACTGAAAGATATAGAGAATTATAAAGTGTATTATAATATTGTGTTGTTATCATTCTTGTGCTTTTCATGCCTTAACGCATAAAAGTAACAGAGTGACGGAGGAGATGATGGACATACGAAGCCTGAATAAAATAAAATATGGCAGCCGATTATTAAATGCGCATACTATTATTAAACATAAGACACATTATTTATCATTAACTCTATAAATTGACACTAAAACTTCATGACATTAATTCCAACCAGCTCTAACATTAAATGAATAACAAATAATGAGTAACGAGCACATTATTCCTAATAACCTTGCACTTCGCCAATAACAAAGGTCAAGGGAAATCTTTATAAATAATAAGTTCTAGGTTTGCTTGTTTAAATATTACAAACAGAGGTTGAATTTGGGTATTGAATATGTGGAACAGTATTATAAACATGAGTTAAGTTCAATTAGCAAAGGTAAATTTGATACCCTGCTTGTATAGACTAGGTCTAGTGACTTAGTTTTTTCCTCTTGGTTATAGTGTGTTTAACTGATGCTAAGGAAAGAAAGCAGTTATTTTAATCCGGTTAGAATAGGTGAGAACAAAATATATAGTATGTGTGTTACAAATAAATCTTAAGTTCGTTTAATACGAAAGAGTTTCTTTACGAGGATCAAGTAAGTAGCTATAGAGTTTGATTTCATATGTTATTTATTATGACAGGTTCATACGTATGTGAAGGGACACATCATGCAGGCACTTAAGTAATTATTCAGTGGTAATATTATGCGGTTAAGTGAGCATAGATCACATAAATAATTTAAGTGCAATACACAAATTTATTTACATGTGCTAAATGTCTGTAGGCTATGTATTCTTGTTATTTATTGTATACAGATTGAATTGTTACTACGACGGTACTACGACCTCTAAAGAATAAAACACACCAGAAGTCAAATCCAGTTATAAACTATCAAATTTACCTGTGCTAATGTTTGTAATACTTAATCACATATTCAATACCAAAATTCAACCTCTGCTTGTAATATTTAAACAAGCAAACATAGAACTGATTATTTTCCCATTTTCCCCACGGAAGACCAGCTTTCCCATGTCGGGTTAGCTGAATGTGGGCTATCCACCGTATTTTATGCATTTTTACTATGTTTTTATACGGAAATAAATACTACTACTACTACTGCATAAAAAGAACTTCAACTTGACCTCGGAAAATTCATAAATTGCCTATCAAGAGAACCCTTGCTTGAAATCGGGCTTGAAATATATGCTATATACTGATATTTCCGCATTTACTTAAACACAGCATTTATGACTGTATTATCTAAATGACCATGACATTGCTTTTCTATGTCGTTTTTTACCATTAATCCAACGTGTTATACACGATTTTTGATGCTGCGCATGTAACGTATACGTAGGATAGTTCCCTCCTCGATCAGACACGAATGTTCAATAGAATCGAGACTTCCCTGACCCTGCGTAATGAATATTCATGAAATAATAGGAATCTGGGCTCGCCGTGGTACGAAAAAATAAGACGGGCAAGTATCATAATCATAGAAACGTAGAGCAGCAGAAATGAGAGCAAGACACCATCACACACAGCCTGGCGGAAATCATCGGAATCGATGGATAGCGCCGATAAACTCAACAACAACAATCCAATGATATTGGCGGCTTCGAACCTCGGACATCAAATGTAACAGCACATCTGTAGATTATATTGTGCAACGTTAGAAAACGACAGCCGCTTGGAATAATTTGTTGCCAGTTGGGACTCCCGCTCTTAAAACTCCTTGATCAATGTAAACGAGTCTTATATGGTTGGAAATATAAAAATGACATAGAAAAATGGGTATCTCAAACTAAGAATTAGAAGCAGGTGGTATGCCAAATGGTTATAAGCTCTGTCGCCCGACCCGTTGATTTTACACAGAAAACGAGCTGATATAACAATAAATTGACTACTATAAGTATAACAAATAAGACGCGATAGTAAATCATAATGAAATTGTATGTTGTTTGCTTTACTCGAAAGAACATAGTATTTGTCTTATTATATTAGTCAACCTAGTAGTCAATCTAAGAAAAATATGTGGCACTTTTAGCAGAATGAAGATGGATGTTAAAAAAAAGGACGTGTTGTCACATCATTCTCAAACATTGTTCGGTAATGAAACAAGCAATGTTCAGTAAACCAAACGTGTTGACATGGAAAGACAAACACATACACACACACGCACACACACACACACAAACACACTAAATTCGAAGTATTTGCTGATTTGCTTAGTGTGTAGGTAGGCCTAATATTATCAACGAACTTATCTAATTAGTAAATTGTAGTACGATGTATTTCTTTTTTATGTGACCAAATTTTCAGATCAATCTGCAGTATTTCTACCACACGAAGAAAGGTTTTCGATCTCTGGGAATATTGACGGTCTGCAACGTTACAGAATCTGGCTCTTTGAAACAAACTCTACTGATGTGTTTCGAATTGATTTACAATATTTGAATTTTAACTGCCGCTACTGCGGTAATTGTGACGGATTCAGCGTTCTGTTTGGAAAAGGACATGATTCGACTAACCAGAAGTCAGTAATCAAAACATTTAGTACATCGAATTACTCTCAACAAATCAATACGGAGTGGTATGTGGACAGTCATAAGATATGGGTTGCCGTTATAATCTACGAATCCTACTATCACTCCGTTGAGACTGGTATTGACATAACCGCCTTTGACATATCAGGTGAGTATGGATAAAGGTTCAAATTTAGAATGTGCCATCAATAGAAAACATAATTACCAGTAATTTAATATATTTCTATAAATTAAGCATTTGAATACCATCGCCACTTATTTACGTCATTGTTTAGGTAGAAAAATGTATATGTGATCGTGTCTAACCATGGTCGGGCAACAATGTCGATCCGAGAGCCCTACTTGATCGAATCAGGGTCGGCCATATTTTTCTTTCGACTAAATTTAGTTTACAGGAAGTAGTAATCTGTTTGTTTTTTAAATTTTACTTTAGGCTTGTTTCCATGCCAGGATTCAGCCACAAGTATATCCCGGAATGACGTGTGTAATGGACGGTACGAATGCGACCGTTTTGACGATGAGATATCATGTGGTAAGTGACAACAACATTCTCATGACAGAAATTTAAAAGAAAGAAAAACAAAGTATATAAATAAAGTACTAAGCAATAGCTTGGATGAAGAAAAATAAGATGTGGACAAAATATCAAACCCCATTATGATTAGAACCAGTCAGTGGCGAGTCTATGAATCAGGGCACATGGGGCAAAAAATGAAATTATGCCCCCCCCCCCCCACCCCTAGACTGCCTCAACGTATCTACGCGTGTTCACAATCGACGGAACAGATCGACAGAGCTGTTAATATAAATATAAGGACGAACTATTATTATTATTATTATTAAAACTTGTTTTTTATTTACATTTTCCCCCAAAAAGGGGGAACGAAATTAAGGAAAACCCAGGAGAAATCTTGGCAGGGTATTTATTTAGGCAAAGGCAAAGCACTCCGAATAGGATTTTCGCCCCTGATGCAAATTTCTAGGAAGGTTACTGCTCATATGAATGTTCCGTATTACGACATGGAATGTCATAGTTGTTTATACATTTCATTGACTGAAATATATTTATGAAGGATAAAAACATGATCAGCAAAGCAGTTTGCCATTATGGTCCTGATTAAGAACATACACCAGTGCAACAAAAATCAAATTGAGCAAAAAAGAAGGAGGGGAAGAAGTAGAAGACGAACAGGAAAAAGAAGAAGAAGTAAGAAACGAAGAAGAAGTAGAAGAGTGAGGAGAGGGAAAAAAAAATTGAAAACAAATGTTTTTGCATGTGGATATACATGAAGGATTTTTCAATGAATACTTTCATCAAATTTAGGGGAATGAAATGTTTTGATTCTGACATGATTTGATTGGATTTCATAGATCGTTCACCAATCACCATCAGAGAAGATGAATCTTATGCCATCTCAAATTTGGAGCTGTATCAACGGGGATATCACGTCTTCCTTTTACAAACCAACTCATCATATGGATTCCACATCAAGTTCCAACATATCTTTCTTGACTGTTGTGATATGCGTGTTCAGATCGGGACTGGGACTGATCCATCTGATGACGCGTCCGTAGTAAGGACCATAGAGGATTACACAAATTATGTTGATGATTTTTACGTGAGAACGAGCCCCATGTGGCTGGTCATGGCAGGTGGCAAATACTGGCATGTTGGCCATGTCGATATCATTGTCACTGCAATTCTTGTTTCTGGTGAGTATAGCAATTATACTAATAGCAATAGCTAATTACACTTTAGTTGACAATTGTATTTCAGTCTATATTACATCACTTCATGTGAAACATCATGCCTGATAAAAAAAGAATTATACATCAGGGAGCATAACACAAAATCTGAAGTTGAATATTTTGAAATCTAGTAGAGAGTAGGGCTCATGTAGAAAGATTCACTTAAGAGAAAATAGAATGCACTCTTTTCTCCATGAAGACAACTTCATGAAAACACGATAGCAAGAAAAAGGAAAGAAGTCAATGCATAAGTATCAATTAAATGTGAACAAATATGCGCCATGTGAGATGCATTATTAAACATAGATTAGCATTTAAAGTATACCAATTACCTAAAAAAAATATTTGTGCATAGCCATAATGTTTCAAATCAACCTGAAATTTGTTTCTGGAATCCTATTGGCTAACGGACAGTACTATAGAGATAACATAAAACCCCAAGTCGCACTTGGATTCCATGCGGGCCCTTTTCTATGTTGATTGAGAGAGCGTTCAAACTTGCAATTTATGTCTATAGAAGTAGTATTTGAAGCTTATAAATTTGATGTAGTGTAGCGACATGGAACCCTTGACAAGCGGAGCAAATCACATTTGGTGGATGGTACACTTGAAATAGGATAAGAGAGTCCGTATTTAATAATTAAGTGTGTCGGCAGTTCCTTCCAAAGTGACTATATTATGGGCGAAAGCTGTGCCATTACGTGGAAGGTGATAATAACGACTTTGTCTTGATAGATAAGAGTACATTAGAGTAATTCATGACGAAAATAGAAGAAACGTTAGTGAGGACATTAAAGGGATCGTTTAACAATGTTAAATCTGAGATACACGGCCCTATGTGTTATCAGTGTCTGTGATATAATGTAATAATGAAGCCCTAACAAAATTGCGCTTCAAAATGATCAAGAAGTGCCTCAAAAAAGTAAAAATCTTTGAGTGACCGGTTTTACCATATTCGTTTTCCCCAATAGACTGTAGTGTTATGAAAACCGTCAGGCGAACGGTTTTCAAAATGTGTAATTCCAATCATAAATATCTTGATAATCAGACAGGCGATCGGCTTGTAAAAGTCATGGGGTTCCTGACTGACCTAAAGGTTTATAATTATCATTGCATCATAAGCTAAATCCAGAATTTTGTTTCAGAATCTGAGACAAAGTTACCGGATCCCTTTAATGCCTAGTAAAAACTAACTTTTTTTAGAGAGAATTATCCCGTTTTTCACATTTTGCAATGCCTCCATACCTACCTAATGAATATTTGGCCGTATTTTGTGTTTGATCAACATTCAGTACGACGGGTTGGATTGTGTTAATAGTATGCGATTTATGAGAAATTTACACACACTACACCATAGATAATATTTGTAGTTTCTGTTTTCTTCTTCATTCAGAAGGTGAATGTCTCTCAGCACCCTGTCTAAATGGAGGGACATGTCTTCATCTCGCTGATAACGGTTACCGATGTGATTGCATTGATCCATTTATTGGGCAGAACTGTGAAATAGGTATGTGGGATAACAATAATAATAATGATATTAGTGTAAACTTATTAAGCGCACATACCTTCCAGGGACGCTCCTGGCAAGTAGGGGAGTTTGAAGAAAAAATGGCTACTCAGTAAGAATGTTTTCAAACGGGGTTGATAGATAGAATAATCTTGCGTTCCAATTTCATAATGAATAATTAGATTATTTACCTAACATTCAAATCATACAATGCAAATTACCGTTAAGAAAGGATGAGTGTTGATAGTTCTGAAGGTTTAAGGAGAAAAGAGGCATATGTACAACCTGCCTAGTCCATAGAAAATGCAGGCCTACCATGAAATTTGAAATTGAAATTGAAGTCATGTATCGTGATATGCTTATAGGTAAAGTATGAGTCCACTCAATTAAAAAAGATTAAAGAGATAGTAGAATTCTGATAAATGTGAGATATATTGTGTCTGCTTTGTTTTAATGTCATTCCTATGTAGAAAGAGATCTGTAGGAATGACATATGAAAGTATTGTTCGTGCAGTGTCCTATTCTCAAAGTGATGAGTTTTTTAATCAAATTTTGATTCCGCACTTTCTGGTAGTCCTTTATATTCATTTCACTGCGCAGTGCTTTTCAGAATAAATTTGACCAAGATGTAATTATTCGTTATCACTTCAATATTTTATAAATCTCACATCACATAATTATTCTTATGTTCTACGGAATCAACGAATTAATGTAACTTCTAGAGTCAAAACGGTACCTTTCAAAAAGAAACAGTATGTCTAGTGCTGAACTTTAGCGTTGAAGTGTATTTTCATCAATAAATTCAAATAGAATGGACGACCACGTTGATCTCTTGAATTATTCCCATGATGATTATTGCCATTTCCCACTCATTACATTGCTCCCTTGTCTGTGTTCAGAAAACGAATGTCTCGCAACACCCTGTCTAAATGGAGGTACTTGTCAGCTAACTGAAATCGGTTACCGATGTGAATGCATTAATCCATTCATCGGGCAGAACTGTGACATAGGTAAGCGGTACAGGTAAAGCGAATTGGGATTTAGGAAGCTTTTTTTCACAATAAAGAGACACGCATACTGATATGTAAAAATTGTGTTTATATATATGTAAGGCTCATGTATGGATATATACATATGTAATTCACAAAGAAACACGACAATCTGAAACTTGAGGCTAATAGTTGATATGTCACATTTTCCTATTGTTATTATCATTCTATTTTTTTCTTCAAATGTAAGCTTGATTAGCAGCTCTACAGCTCTACAGACTTTTGATGACGTCACATCTCACTGTGGAGCCAGCGAAATGCGTTGGTATTTTGGTTATATAGCATTTTCCCGAAGGTTCAAAACTCTGATAATGAAAAGGGTGAATAATTCTGAAAGTTATATAGGATTCGTCATTCAAACAAATGAAACAGGGTTCGTAATTCCTAAAATAAAATAGGGTTCATAATTCAAAAAAATTAACAGGGTTTATTTTTTACAAAGATGCAGTATATCTATTGCTCAACTTTAAATTCAAATAGAATGGACGACCACGTGGAGCTCTAGAATTATACACCCACAATTTTATTTCCATTTCCCACTCATTACATTGTTCCCTTGTCTGTGTTCAGAAAACGAATGTCTCGCAACACCCTGTCTAAATGGAGGTACTTGTCAGCTAACTGAAATCGGTTACCAGTGTATTTGCTTGGGTCCATTCATCGGCCAGAACTGTGAAATAGGTAAGCGGTACAGGTAAAGCGAATAGGGATTTTGGAAGCATTTTCCCTAATACGGAGACACGCATACTGATATGTATAAATTGTGTATGTATGTATGTATCGGTCATGTATGTATATCTACATATGTAATTCGCAAACAAATACAAAAATCTTAAACTTGAGGCTAATAGTTCATATGTCACATTGTCCTATTATTATTATCATTCTGTTTCTTTTCAAATGTAACCTTTTTTTATTAGATTTAGCAGCTCTGCAGCTCTGCAGAATTTTGAACGACGTCACATCTTACTGTGGGGGCAAGTGGGAGCCAGCGAAATGCGTTGGTATTTTGGTTACATACCATTTCCCTGAAGGTTCAAAACTCTGGTAATGAACAGGGTGAACAATTCTGAAAATTATATAGGATTTGTCATTCAAAAAAATGACACAGGGTTCGTAATTCCGAAAATAAAATAGGGTTCATAACTCCAAAAAATTAACACGGTTCATATTTCTGAGGGTTCATAAGTCCGAAAATGTGATAGAACCCTGTCTCGTTTATACCCCCTTCACATACACGGATTTTTCTTACGAGTCCTTACGGATCGCCAACTCGTAGTCAATCGCAAGCATCCGTAAATAACTCGTTGGTATCCGTGAACAACTCGTCACAACTCGCAACAACTCGTCGACACTCTTAAGGATCCGTGAAAGGAGAGGCATTTTTTTTGACATGTCAAAAATCTTCTTACGATTGTCCACGGATTGATTTGTCCGTAAATAGCTCGTAAATAGCTCGTAACAATCCGTAACCATCCGTAAACCGCTCGCAACAACACGTAACCATCCGTAAACTGCTCGCAAGAATCCGTAAATGACTCGAAACAGATTTTTGTAACGATTCGTTACGGTTAGTTTAAGATTTGTTTACGGATTATTGCGAGTAGTTTACGGATGGTTACGTGTGCTTACGTGTTGTTTATGATTTTATTCGGGTCACTTTACGATGGCTTTACGGATTGATACGGGTTATCACGAGCATTTTACGTGTAGTTACGAGTACTTTACGAATATATACGTATACTTTACGTATGCTTACAAACTGTTTACGATTTGGGGAAAGGAATAAAAGCTGCAAATTCGAACACTTCATTTTCAGTTGTTATTTTTTGACAAAAAATCGTAAGGACTCGTAAATACTCGTAACTTACTCGTAACTATTCGTAACAACACGTAAACAGGTCGTAACTAACACGTTAATTGCTCGTAGTTATCTGTGACAAGTCGTAACAAATCGTCGACTGTTGCCGTAAATACATCGTAATAACTCGTAATAATCCGTAATAAACTGCAAACAGCTCGTAATAACTCTTAAACCGGTCGTAAAAGTTGACAAATCGTAAGGATCCGTGAAAGATCCGTGAATTTGTGCGATCCGTAAGGACTCGTAAGAAAAATCCGTGTATGTGAAGGGGGTATTATGGAAATACGAGCCTTCGGAATATTGAAAAACTGCAAATATTCAGTGGTAAGTTCTATGCTACTTCAAATTGATTTAAACTAAATTTTGACAGATAACACCGATCCTTGCACCCAACAAGACCTGTGTGTCAATGGTGTCTGCAGTCCAATCGGACAAGGACAGTACGAGTGTGAATGCCAAGATCATTATGAGGGGATCCATTGTGATGAACCAACTCGTAAGTCATATGTTTGGATTTACTTATGTCTTTGAAATATTATATTACGATGTGTAAATCCAAGATTCACATCGTTTCGTAAGATGGGTGAATTGGAACTAAAATTTGGAAAGTGATGTGACTCAATGTTTTACCCCAGAAATGATGAACCACCTATCCATTTCTGGATAAGTAAATCAAATGTCTTTTCATCATCTCCGAATATATGAAATAAAATGTCAAAACACTTTCCTTCTTGTTGGGGTGAGGGGGGGAGCTTATATTCATCTGTTGTCGCCATTCATTAACGTACATTTGTCACTATTTATGTTAGGAATTTATTCTTTGAATGCTTTAAGGCCTGTGTGGCAAGTGTAGGGCTCATAATACTTGTTTTTGTTGGTGCCTTGAGCATCCCCCGGTACTTACGTATATATAAATTTAGCTGTTATTATCCTTATTATTATTTTATTATAATGAGTAGCAGATAAAGTAGTATTAGTAGTTGTAGTAGTAGTAGTAGTAGTAGTAGTAGTAGTAGTAGGATATTAGTATTATTTCTTATGTTTATGAATATTATCAATAAAATTATTATTATTAGTATTAATATTATTGTTATCATAATTATTTGTATTGTTTTGTTATTGTTATTTTCATTCCTCTTCTTCTCCTTCTTCTTCTCCTTATTATTGCTGTTAATATTGATATTATTTTTATCATTACTATTGTCATGATTTTCATCATCATTATTGATAATGAAATAACCTCATTCGCCGTCGTATTCTTATTACTCCCTGGAATACAGTCCCTTTGGAGATTTTTGTGCATCCGTCAAGCCAGATAGTCAACATCAATGCCAACGTGGAGCTGACATGTGGTTTCAACAATGCCAAGCGATACCACTGGTACCAAGATGATGTCCTTTTGCCCAACAGTGAAAATCAGAATCCTTTGATAATCCTGTCAGTCGCGCCCAGTGACATCGGGTATTACTTTTGTCGAGGCTCAGGGAGAAATGGAGAAACTTTAGACACGATGCGAGCATCTGTATATGTCAAAGGTAAAAAAAATATGCATGAGGCCAATCACAGAAAAATAACAAAGTTTAGGGTTGTGTCTAGCCTTTAATCAAGGCGACCTATCTCTTTTAGCAAGCTTTCATGTCTGCCCTCAAAACGCGTGGAATACCCTTGTGATTGCGAAAAGTTCCATGCGGGATAAATGGATCTAGCAGGCCAACGTTATTAAAGACTGACATATCCTCAGTATTAAACCAAAGTATTATATGCCTGTGTATCTTTGTTTTTGTCCCTAAAATTTGCAAAAAATGAGTGAATTATTAATTAAAATATCATTTATATTGATTTTATATCAGATCAACGTAATCAGCATTTGTCATGAAACTTCAGATGGAAAAAGCAACAAAATATATATACAGAAAATGCATTATTTGCATGCAATTATGTTTTGAATATATTCATTTTCTTATGCTTTACGTGAAAATGTGACATTTATACAAATATTATTCAGTCGTCTGTCATTTTCTTCCTTATTTCCCCCTCTTCGTCGGGGGTGTCGTGTCCCCCCTGTTCCCTCTTCTGAATCTGCCTCTGATTCTTGTTATATATGATGTTTGCATTTTCAGATGTGACCAATATAAATGTTGTGAATGCTAAATTTGCAATTTCATTCCGCGACGAGCTTCATGACAAAAGTTCTAAACTCTTTAGAGACACGTCGTTCAACATCAGCACCTATGTAAGTATATTCTAAAATTATTTGTTGCATATCTGTGAGACCTACCCCATTCTTGTGATATTCTGCAAGGCAATGCCTAATATTGTTTTGGGTTTAAACCGTACTGTTGAATTTCTAGAATGCAAGTACATTTTGAAACAAGTTTCCTAGCAGAATTGGGAAAAGCTGATAGCACGTGCATGTAGCATGAACATTTTGAGCTTCTCCCACTCATGCATGACTAGCAACTTTGAAAACACTGTTCGTAGTTTCAACCAAACATGAGTCAGTAATGCTTCTTTAAACTACATTCATGTAATTTGGTCAGAGATGCGCGAGACACATCTGGTTTTACCATAAGTTTAACTTAGGAATTTGGTTCTGACAAAATATTACAAACAGAGGGTTTTCGGTTATGACGTATACTTTAAGAAGTTACAGGAGGATATGAGTCTTAAAAAGGGAAATATCTAATATACGTTTTACCTTTTCTGTTTGTTGTTTTTGTACCTGTGTAAAGGTGGAGCAAGGCCTCCGAACCAGTACTGGGTTGGATGGCCTATCAGTAGTATGCAGAGTCCTAAGACCAGGAAGCGTCGAAGCTGACATGAATATCTACATCGAGAGTACCAATATGACGGCACTGGAGACACAAGATCTTATCAGTCTTTCTCTTGAGAGTCTAGCCAATGAATCGAATGGTTTTCTCGATTCCAACACCATTTCAGTTCAAGATAACGGTATCGAGTTCAGTCATATTATGTAGTATGTGTTTAAGGACGTGTGATAGAGAGGTGACGGGTTGGGGACGCGAAAAGCCAGAGGTCATAACGTATTTTGTTCGCATTTGTGTTATTACTCATTGCAAGCATTTATTTTGCATGGACCTTTAAAAATAGAGGGGGTAGACCAGCTGCTATGATGGATACGCCACGGAACGGGACGTGTAGCATTAGTACGCTAGGTAATTTGAAACGCAAGATGTAATAAACACACACACACAAAAAAAATCATAACGCACACAAGCACACACGCGTATGTACTATGTATATAATTATTTTATTTTTTTAATATATAAAAACACACACATGTGTGTGCCTGTGCGTGTATGCAAACGGCTCATTCAAAGTTGTTGCGGCCTTGAGGCTCTTCATTTGATAAAGTACTCCTTAATTATCATTCTTGCTTAAAATTATCAAATTCTATGTATCGCACGGAAGCCTAAACGTGTAGAGAGAAGGCGAGGCGCCAAGGACCCCTTGTTAGGGCCAAGAAGACGAAAAAGCGAGTTGTTAAAGACGCCAAGTCCCAATCCTTAATACGAGAATGCGAGAAGGCGACTAGATACCAAAAAAAAAAAAACTTACCAATGCACCTTGTAAAGGCCGAGAAAACAAGAAGGCAAGTAGCTAAACTAGCTAAGGCGCATTGTTTAAGTCGAGAAGGCGATAAGTCTTAATAATATTGGAATCTCGGCGAGTTAAGCAAGTTGCCTTCTCACTGCACGTTTAAGCATCCTTAACATTGGGCACCCCTTGGTGAAAAATAATATTTTCACAAATCTCGGCAATCATTTTATTGTAGATAAACAAACAAACATTGAATTGAATTTCGATCACGCCTTTCTTCTTTTAAATGCTTTGTTATTCTTTCTTTTTATGAAGCTATTTGCCAGAATATCTCATGGATTTCTCCTCGGTTTGAAAGAGTCGAATTTCCGGTGGGTGAAAACGGAACTTGGGCAAATTCAACAGGAATGTGTCCATTCAACACTACTCAAGGTTAGTTTTCATTTTCTGTAATTTATTTTAATTCGAGGAAGTAGACTGGAGATTAGGTTGTCAAGCACGACCGATATGATAATTTCCCTAAAGTTTTGTTCAGAATGTCGCGATAAACCGCCGCAAAAAAGCTACCACGGTTTCTTTTTTAATGTAAGGTGTTAATGAATAGCAACTGCTCGCAACAAATGGTGAAGCGTATAACACTTGATGCCCTCATTAAAAACAAAATCCACCGCTGTTTTGCCTCGTCATATCTGAACAGGCCTTAACCCTAAAAAGACCGGGCTATTTGAGGTCTTAGTACGGCCGGGGGGGGGGGCATTATGGCCCCCCTTAAGATCTCGGCCGCGAAGCGGCCGATCGCTGCGAAAATTTGCACGCATGTCAAGTGAAGTGTATAGAATAATATGATCATTTCAATTTTTTGAAAAATTCACTCATTTGCATATTTATGGTAATTTATGCAAAAAAATCATATATTATTCATATTTAAGCATTCTTTTTCACTACATATATTCATTAGACCATTCTAAATAATAATACGACAAAAAAAATTGGAAGAGCCAGCTTATTCCTTATGTTATCCCTTATATAATTTCTTATGTATTTCATTGTTTTTTTAACTTATGTATTTCATTGTTTTTGTTGTTTTATTTCATTTCTTACTACAATTCAACTATTTTGACTCCCAAAACAACCACCTAAACTTTAAACAAGACCCAATAACCCATGTTTGATCTGTTTTTAGGAAAAATGACTTTTCCATATGTTTTGTACACAAAGCACGAAAATGAGCGATTTTCGGGCTGACATGCAAAGACAAAAGGTCACGTGACCTTATAACCGTAGGTCCGATTTTCAAAAAAATTCTTTTAAAAGTTGCGCAAGACTCGAAAGAAAAAAGTCAGCGAGCGGCGGGGCGCCATCCATATGCGTTCCCGAGCAATCAGAAAAATCGTGGAGGGGGGGGGGCCATAATGGCCTCCCCCCCCCCCCCCCGGCCTTATTAGGGTTAAGGCTTGCAAAAAGGCTCAATATTATGAGCGACATTGAAGCTATATAAAACGCAAATTACGTTTACACATTGGTGAAAGTCGAATGAAAAACGACTCATTTACTGGCAACATTGTTGACAGAACAGCCTAAGAATCATGATGGTCAACCGACTAGCGAATCAAGAAGGGGGCTTGGAGGCTCAAAGCCCCTCTCTATTTATGTTAAAGCCCCCAAACTGCTTGAATAAAACTGATTTTGAGAGAGGCACACGTAGATATTGAATGCATGAACCCCAAGCCCACTGCCCTCCGACCCAAATTAAAATTGTAGATTCTCCCATGTTGTTGGATGTGTTGAATAGTTCCAGAGTCATGAATTATTTGGAAAACTCTCAATCATAGACAGAACTTCTACTTTATTTATGTCTCCTCTTTTCTTTGCATATGGTAATAACTGTTTGCCAGTGTTTTGTTGATATATATATATTTTTGTTTAATACCGAACAGCCACTGAACCCATTGGACGGGCTCTCTGTATCGGCGATGGTATTACCCAGAGCCAGTGGCAACCCGTGGATAATTGCGGCCCATTTAGAAATGTCACAGATATTCTCACCGAAATTGCACAGGTTTTGTTTTATTTTCTTTACTAATTTGACCATTTTTGTAATACCTCCAAATAGTATGTAACGAAATTGTGTTTAGTATATTGTAGGTACCACTGAACCTTACAACCCGAAAAAAGGATTGATAGTTTTTTTGTTAACAGATAAATATAGAACGACTTATCATTAGGTAGATTTTACCCGATTTGGTTTATTATTTTTACCCAGTACTGTGTACAATTGTACACAATACAAATTTATGGTCCCTTCTTAATCAACTTTTTAGAGTTTATCCCTACTTTTCATCTGTAAACAATAAAATCATAGCTGACGGGTATTGAATAGCTCACGGTTCATCAATCCTACTGATTGTTTCAATGTCATTCCATTCACAATCGCTTTGGATAACGTTTACACAATGTGGCAACAAATTTGTTGACATGTTCATTGACAGTTTTAGAATAAGAGCACTTGCAACAGGCCTACTTATCTTCATTTTGTAACTCTTAAGGCATCGAAATCTGGAAAACACGTTGAAATAGTATAATATTAACAAATTATTGCATTTATAAGATGTTGGTCTGTTTAAGATCCTTTAACAACCTTAGGAGATTATAGCCGACAAATTTCTTCGGAAATTATCTACCGGTTCATGAGTTGTGAAATATTGTGATATTATGTGACACTATTTTTCTTTTATAATAAAGGTGGTTTACGGAAAAATGAACCTAACATGTATCATTGCAATGTTATAAGTGAAACATATTCGCAACTTTTGTATTACCTTAATTAGGGAAAACAGATCACTTAAAATGTACATGCTGTAAGATATTTTCCCCTCAAACTTTAGGTAATCGTAAGCGAAGAAAACGCAGGTGAAGTGAGCCAGCAAGTATCATCTGTTACTTCCAACATCGAAGATATCACATCAGATGACATCACGTTTGTGGCAGAGATAACATCAAACATTGTGCAGCAAAATCTTACTAGTGAAGAGGTATTTTGCAAAATGCCAGACTAATCATATTGAACATCAAGTTGCGATGGATGATTAATTTTATCATGTTCCGATGATTATCGATAGGGAAAAAGATTGGAGTTTCCCCTCCGATGAATGAATAACATTGTCATAGATGTGAAAGAGGTAAATCTCATAATCGGTTTTAACAATATTGGAAGCCTTGAAGCTAAACTTCTGTGAATGAGTAATTTACTAGAGCCTAACCCTGTATCTGGCTTTTTTGGAAATTTTGAATTATAGTTTATTGGTTCTATTTCAGGTTAAAGTATGTCATTGTCCTTTCATATCTTTCTGACCCCTTGGCGGTTGCTGCTCCCAGAGGTTGTGCAATAGCTTCAAATAACAGCTGTGTTAAGACTGTCATTTTATTATACACTATCGTCATCCAGTTTGATTTCCGAATTTTGGAAACCTTACTCTACTATAGTTTAAATAATCTCCATCTTTTGTGTTTAATTTGAAAGGTAACAGAGTATATTGCCAATATTGCGAGCAATATAGCTCAGGTAGAAACAGAGGTACTTGAAGCCGCAGAGGAAGAAGGTGGGGCAATAAGTAAATTTGTCCAGGCTTTTGAGGAACAAATCAGTCGCGTTGAGGTTGCCGATGGTGGGATGCTCAACATTCAGCAGCCAAATATAGCCGTACAGGTGATTTTAGTTCTATATTTTTGTCTTCGAACAAATAATTTGACTTTAACCAGGATACTAACAATAAAATCATGTCCAAGTCTTTGTTAAAATTTATGTAATGTTTGCATTGAGCTCAAATTAAAGAATCTGCATTATTCACAAAAAACTTGAGAAGATTGAAAATATAAAATTGACAGGGACCGATTTTTCATACGCTAATTCAAATAGACAAGTATTTAGATTAGTATTTAAACTCATCTGCTACTACGAATCTGTCAAGAGGGGATATTCCAGAGCAAAGGTTCCCTCCCCCATTTCCTATTCATAGCTAATAATAATAAGGATACAAATAATAATGCTGATAATAACAATGATAATGATAACAGCAATATTAATTTTGATGCTGATGATGATAATAATAATTAGAATGTTGTAAGGTGCCGGATCCACTTTACATCGCGCAAGGCTCACTCATGCAAAGAGGAAATCGTCTAAAAGCATCCGCATTATAAAACAAAAGAAAAAATTGAATTAAGGTACATACACAAAATAAATAGGGAACGAATAAACGTAAACCTATTCAAATTAAAACATTTTGTTATAGATTATTTTTGAGCACCTCAACCAATCTGCTAAATAACGAGTATTTCGAGGAGAGCATTCCACAGAGAAAGCCCTGCCTGAGCAATAGTTCCCTTCCCCTACTTATATTTAGCTTGAAGAACAAGTTATCCAGGGTTTCGAGAGCGTAAAGATCTAAAGGGAATAATTGTACTGTGGGGCAGAGCCGTGGGCGAATCAAAATAAAGTCAAATAAAATATTGAAGTTTTAATTCACATAACAGGTCCAGAGTGTACCTGCTGACGACGTAAGGCGTGGTCTTGTGCTTTCGCTAGCTGGATCGAGTCTTTCAGACCTGACCAAGTCCAATATCACTATCAATGCTCCGACCAAAGCTGACCGCGGTGACGTCATTGCTACCAGACCAGACATCATCGCTCAAGTCAGCATTCCACCTTCAGTTTCATCCGTCATTTCGTCCACGGCCCCACTCTCAGGATCGCCGTCAAATGGAAGTGGTGAATACGTCCGGGTCAACTTCAATGTATTTTCAACTCCAGCCCTGTTCATTTCTAAATCATTGCGCACAATCAGCGTAGATAATCTAGGCTTCAATCGATCGGCTAACTCGCCCGTGATTTCTATCAGTATTGGTCAAGGGAAAGTAGCAGCCTTGACCGAATTCATCAACTTCACCTTCACTACAATAAAGGTAAGACATATAACAATAAAATGGCAGAAAAGGGTTTTCCCCCATATATTATACCTACTTGTAATCTGCCTTTAGCAGTATTTATTGATAATTAAATTTAAAGACAGTCATATTTGGGTTAAAATTTAAACATTATATGTATTTCAAGTCATTTTTGTTTATTAAAAATTGGCTTAGAAACTTATCGATCTAAATTATTGATCATTCTTCTTAACAAAATTAACTCTGGGTCTTTCCTTCTTATTGTTATTGTTTTGTGTTTTGGTTGCTGTTGTATAGTCTGGATACGTGAATCCCAAGTGTTCATTCTGGGATGAGAAGGAGGAAGATTGGTCCGAGGATGGGTGTGTTCTTGTTTCTGGATTTGCATCATCTGATGAGCGCTATGATGAAGAGGGCGTTCGCTGTGCGTGTGATCACCTTACCAACTTCGCTGTTATAATGGTCAGTGAAAAGCTATATAACCGTTACTACCGGTCAATTACTCCATAGACAATTTTCCCCGGACAACTCTACCCCGAATAACTAAACGCAGTAGGTTACTAGAGCTATAGTGTGATAATCCTCATGATGACAATTTGGTCCTACGGATTAAATAATATGGTCTATATACTTTATAGTGGGACATGGTATATCTTATGCCAGCTGTAATGAGAATGGATACGGCTACTACAGTAGTTTCTTTCCAGACTGGTGACAAAAATACTTCCAGGTGTTTGTGGATGAGCGGTCATCATTCGACCTCTAGAAGTTCCCATTTCACTTCCAAATAACGATACAGTTTACAGTTTGTCTACAATTGGGTATAAATAATAATCTCACTCTTGAGATCAAATAAAGTTTGAGGTTATGGACTCTTATGTGAAAGGTAGTAAAGTGATATCCTTTTCCTTTTTACATCAGTAATGTGAAGTTTCACCCCTTTCTATTAAAATAAACCCCGAATTTCTCGGCTTTCAATTAACCACACTGAGAGTTTAGAAGAGCTTATTTAAAATGATCAGTTTCATGTAGAAGTGTTGTGGTCGAGTGGATACGTCACCGGACTGTCGATCACAAGGTTCGCGGTTCGAGTCCCACCGCGGCACTAATGTCATTTGGCAAGACATTGATCTACAATTGCCACACTCAACCCAGGTGAGGTAAATGGGTACCTGGTAGGATTATTCCTTGAAATGCACTGTGTGCTGATAAGGCTGCCGGAGCTAAAGCTAGGGTAATAAAGTCCAAAGATCTTTGGAAGCGCATAGAGATGTTATTTCATAACGTATTATGCGCTATACAAGAACTAAACTATTATTATTATTAGTTGAGTATTCGAAGAAGACGTTTCAGTTTGGCTTAATTGTTTTTATGTTACAGGATATCCATAGACAGGGGCCATCAATCAAGGCATACAACATTCTGACTTACATCGGATGCTCTATTTCTATCTTCAGTCTTCTTGTCACATTGGCAACCTACCTGTGGAACAAGTGAGCTCATTTGAAGGAAAAAAGCTTTCGAACAAAGAATGGTTACATATAGACTATGAAAGAGATGCATTTTTAGAATTTATGAAACAATCATGCAAATTGAAATATGCCCCCTTTGTATTAAATTATCTCTCATTCAAATTATCATGAAATACGTGTAACCTGCAGCAAAGTTCTGTACGGTATCACTTCTTTTTAAACCAGCAGTGCTATTAATTGCGAACTACTATCAACAATGTACAGTTCGTGATAGAAAGGGAAAGAGGCGGAGAGGAGGGGGAGGAGGAGGAAAAACAGAAACAGCCATAATATGATTAGTTGCTTAGTGATGTAAGGGTACCTGTACCTGGTGACAAGGGTAGTAAATAGATTACAATATATTCATTTGTTAAATCATATCAATATAGTAAATTGATATTATATCAACTTCATAGACCAAATCTCCAACATTATGATGTGCAGTTTGTATAGAATAGGAACCATATTCATTTTCAACACCTGTGGCGTAAACTTTTTTCTTATTTGACATCGCCGTGAATAGTTACAGCCGGGATGATTTCATTCAACACGCGTCGCCATTCGAAGGGTTTGTGCCCAGTAATAGAAGAGATATTTAAGCAGAGCACAATCCAGTAATCTCCTTCATTTCACACACATTTAACACCTAGTTTTGTTGTTACGTTGTGTGACCTTTCTATCCTTCTGTGTTACTGATAAAGTTATGGTAATTTTTGTATATGCATGGTATAGTTTTGCTTCGACGCCTTTTGCTTCGAAATGGATCGACCAAATCAATTGATTCATATTTTTTTTCCGTAACATGAGAGTAATTTTAATAGTTTCATACTATTAATTAAATGTAATGTTAACTGTAATTGTATAATTGTTTTAAATGGGGGCACGCTACAAGAATCCTATCTCGCACCCGGGCCAACGTGTCTGACACGGCCGGTTGTAGCAACTACTCCGAAGATCAAGATACATTAATCTTGATCTAAGGAGACACGAACGAACGAACGACGCCTTCCTAACCTAATTTTAATGTAACAATCTTGATAGGGATTTGAGGACCAAACAGACTAACCAGATCTTCATCTGTCTGTGCCTGACCTTGCTGTGTCTCTACACGACATTTGTCATCATGATCTCTCTGGATTCTCGTGAGGTCAAAGCTGGACCCTGTGGGTTCCTGACGGCCCTAGTTCAATACTTCGTTTTGTCCTCCATTGCATGGATGGGTGTGGAAGGGTACAACACCTACCTCATCATTGTGAAGATCTTTAACACCTACATCCAGAATTTCATGATCAAGGCTTTCTTAGCTGCATGGGGTAAGATATATGTTTCCTTAAATATATTTTTTTCTTGGAAAAGTGCGTACCATTAACATGAAGTGTATGTATGATTTTTTACATACATATAGATATCTCTAGATCAGAAACCTTCACCCGACTTGTTTGTACTTATACCTGTAGGTACTGAAAGTATCCATAAAGCAGTGAGTTCGACAAGGTGCAACGACCTGCTTTAATTCCTGCAATCAACCTTCCGCAATCAAAATGAAGATGAATGGGCGATCAAAGGAAATTCCTTTTATATTAATATAACAAAAACGAAATTTTAATTTTTCCCTTTTTTGTTATTGAGCAAAATAGTTCAACAACTCTAGCAAAATACATTCACTTAGCCATACTTACTACATTAGTTATGGGGAAAATCACATTAGGACGGACTATAGTCCTACAAGCATCAACTAAAAATGCACATAAATTCGTAATGTTTGCCATTTATGTGTAATTCGTCATTGTTATTATTATTACGCGTAGCATGTGATTTGTACAAAGAAAAAAAATTATCATAGTTTCGCCATAACCGTGGCAAAAACGGTTTGGAGCTGGACAGCAGAACTTACGAGAACATGAGTAGGCATAATAAACAAACGGGGAAAGGATTAATATAGGCCATTGTCCAATATAGGCGTAGTATGAATGACTTCAAAAATGCAATTTCTCATACACGTATGTCATTTCAGGAATTCCTGCTTTCATCGTGGTTCTTACCGGAGCTATTGCTCGAGACTCTTATGCTCATGATGATTTGTAAGTGGTAATACCTAAAAAAAAAGTTTAGCTGGAATATTGGATTGCATAAAATAGGGTATACCTAATGATCTTCAAATTCGGATTCAGCAAAATCATGTTTCTGTTATTTAATCTAGATTATAGGCATTTGCTATTTGGTATCTCATGAGTTATACCCCCTTCACATACACGGATTTTCCTTACGAGTCCTTACGGATCGCCAACTCGTAGTCAATCGCAAGCATCCGTAAATAACTAGCTGGTATTCGTAAATAGCTCGTCACAACTCGCAACAACTCGCAGACACTCGTAAGGATCCGTGAAAGGAGAGGCAAATTTTTGACATGTCAAAAATCTTCTTACGATTGTCCACGGATTTATTTGTCCGTAAATAACTCGTAAATAGGTCGTAAAAATCCGTAAGTATCGTAAACCGCTTGCATCAACACGTTACCATCCGTAAACTGCTCGCAAGAATCCGTAAATGACTCGTAAAGATTTCTTTAACGATTTGTTTCGGTTGGTTTACGATTTGTTTACGGATTATTTACGGATTACTTACGGATTATTTACGGATTTTAACGAGTGCTTACGTGTTGTTTACGATTTCATTGAGGTCGTGTTACAATGGCTTTACGGATTGTTACGAGTTATGGCGAGCACATTAGGTGTAGTTACGAGTACTTTAAAAATAGATACGTATACTTTAAGTATTCTTACGTATCGTTTACGTTTTTGGGGAAAGGTATAAAAGCTGCAAATTTGAACACCTCATTTTCAGTTGTTATTTTTTGGTTAAAAATCGTAAGGACTCGTAGATACTCGTAACTACCTCGTAACTATTCGTAACAACACGTTAACAGGTCGTTAGTAACACGTAAGTTGCTCGTAGTTATCCGTGACAACTCGTAACAAATCGTGTAATTCTGCCGTAAGTATATCGTAATAACTCGTAATAATCCGTAACAAACCGTAAATAGCTCGTAATAGGGACTTTTAGATTTGCGTGGACTGATACGTGGTACTTCCATTCACGGCAGTGCTTTAACAGGACGTCGATCGTAGCATAGACCTATTGTCTTCGTGCGAATCTAAAAGTCCCTAATAACTCGTAACAACTCTTAAATCGGTCGTAAAAGTGGCCAAATCGTAAGGATCCGTGAAAGATCCGTGAATTTGTGCTTTCCGTAAGGACTCGTAAGAAAAATCCGTGTATGTGAAGGGGATATTAGCAAGTATGCAATGATGATCTCGAATTTGTATACAAGTATCACTTTCGCGGTCATGTGGTCGCGGTCATGTGGTGTGATCCAAGCTCTAGAAAGGCCACCAATTTAATACAGTCAACACACATACTAAAACCTCAGATGTTGTTGGTAACGGATGGTACAACAAAGCTTGGACTTTCCAAAATAGATAATTGGAAAAAGTGTACAATGAAAGTTCTTCTGTTAAAATGTTGGAAGGACCATGGACATTTTGTATAACTATCGCTAAACTAGCCAGTATTGAGTGATTTAATTCAGTCAATTTACAAAATGCATATTTACCATCAACAGATGCTTTCTACAATTCTGGGCTCAAATCGGTGGTCTCCTGATTCCAATGACCATCATCCTCCTCATCAACATTGTCATCTTCATACTGGTGGTTCGAAAATTGATCCGGTCAGCCAACATCGCTGGTCGGGTGAAAAGGGAGGCTAAGGAAGAACGTCGAGAGACTATCGTACGCGTCCAGAACGCGATCTGCATCTTGCTCCTGCTCGGTCTGACCTGGGTCACCGGATATCTTCTTTTGATCCCGTCATTCAGTCAGGTAAAGCAAACTAGCTTCATAAATAACTCCTGTGTGGTATCTATCTCTTCTAAGAAATATTATGAGAACTCAGTTATGATATTAACATAAACCAAAAATACCTCTTAAGATGTTTAGTATCTGAAGAACATTCGTAGTAGGTCCATGATGCCATATACCTAATTATTAATTCTTAAACATTTGCGTTTAACAGGTGGCTCAGCCAATCTTTGTCGTCCTTAACTCCTTCCAAGGATTTTTCATCTTTCTACTGTACTGCGTCCGGAAGCCTCACATCCGTAAGAAATGGGGGCTAACTTGTTTCGACAAGTTCCTAAAGAGAGAAGCAAGCACTTCCAGCGGTGTGGTTAGCTCGACGGCGCTATCCTCGACAGCTGGCATGATGAGCAAATTGCGCCCAGGAGCCAGGGGTAGTTACTTGTTTCCTACCAAAGACGACAATCCAGATCCTATGGGTACCTTCAATCCGACCTTTGATGTTAGCCAAGTTGAGGAAGGGGTCACATCACCTATGAACAGAGATATCCAAAGTTCCACCAAGGAACAGAACAAGGACACGGATCGTGATGCAACAAGCACTGATGTCGTGACGGTAAGTCCCCCTCTTGATGCATCTGTCACAAAATCCACCAAGAGAGGCGATGACGTTTCCTCATACACGAATGCTGACACCCTCAGTGTTACTCTAGATTCAACTGATGTCAAGAAAGCTACTGAGGGCACCGATGATGTTGCTACCACCAACAATGATGCTGTCGTCGGTCTTTCTGAGGATGCTGCGGATGTCACCATTCACAATGAGAGGATTGATGATGATGCTTCTTCAACAAGTGATGCTGCTGTCAATCTTCCAATGGATTCACCAAACTTCAGCAAAGAAAATTAGAGCAGAGGCAAAGATGCCAGTGGTACAACTGATTTTGCAAACGGCCACGGGCACAGTTTAGGTTTTGACTATAGCGATGCTTCATTCTTAGTGATACAAAAAATGCTTATTCATGTAAGCCACAAGAAGGTCTCATTATTAAAGATAGCATGATCTTATATTGGCATTCTAGGCAGAGGTGGGGCGGCTGGGCGTCGGCGGAACCTTCCCCGATCATTCTGCACTTACCAATATTCCATCACCACATATTCGGGAACCAGCTGATCAATTTGTCATATGTTATCATTGTAGTTCACTAATGAAATTATATGGTAGCTTATCAAAGTACTCATGATATAATATGTTTTGCTGTAATGATACTTTGTGGTGTATTCCTTAGAAAGAAGGTTTTTTATTTGTTGAAAAGTATATAATAAGATGATGATGGTGCGATGATTTTTGTTCAATTCTTTTTAGTAATTTGTATTCATGACATGATAAATGTATATATAGTGCAACAAATTTAAGTTACCAAATTGCTGTCCTCTTTTTTGATATTCATGCAAAGGCTGACAAAATTGTTTCCATCGGGAATCGAATCGAGTCACTGGCTGAGAACGCCAATGCCTTAACCACTAAATCACAGACACAGGCCAGTGGCTTCGGCAACACACAGATTCAATTGACAGACAAAGTGACTAGTCTCTTTCATTTATTAATTTCTTCGTTGGGGGTAGGTTAGTTTTTAAAAATTAAAAGCCATGTGACTTAGCTCGATCAAAGTTTAAGTTAGATTAAGGAAATAACATATACAACCGCTTTGGCAAATCATTTGGAAAAATACGTATTCTTGAATATGTAAATATGTGTTTGTATATTGTTGAATATATAAATACATCAAGTTCATTGAATCATGGCCTAAGATTCAGTTTTACAATTGACAGATTTGAATCGATGTACATAAAAAGTATTTTTCAAAGAATGATATCTATGGTTAAATAGGCACTTGTCTATCCCTTTGTTCTTTAACTTTTATTTCATTCTTTCTTATTTTTCGCTCCTTTATATCCTTTCTGCAAAACCTTATATATTTGTTGTATATTTACGTTGGTGTGTATATGCGTACTTGTATTATGCAAGTATTTTACATTAGATTAATTATGTTCATTATCGTGTTCTTGTTTGTTAAAGGGCCCCAATTACAAGCAATATCTTGCTTCCTAGTGATCATTACCATTATAATTGTCTTTGTAATTTTTTTTCATGAAGGTTGAATATAAAGACTTGAATTGAATATATATGTATATACATCTTACAGCGTCATTAGACGGACATATGTTGTGAAAAATGAGTCATTAAGTAAACAATATTAGCAGGGCATGCTCGTGTTTCGTTAACGATTGCACAATAGAGTTACTGTCCTCTACGTTCGCTTGCAGGCAGATGAACTTATCTGTATAGATTCATGTGCTTCTTAATTTCAAGTATCATAGTCGAAATTGAAATCACCATATTTTACTCAGAAAATGTACTTTATTCTAGATTATTTTGGTTACATACGTACCGATTTTGTTAAAGCATTAACTTCATTGTTCAGGGTGTCCCTGAAAAAGGAGACCCAAGTTTATCGTTAAATTACTCAATAATCTTGAATAGTTTTTGGTTAATGTGCACCAAACAGGAAAACTAATAAGTAAATGAATAATTCACTTTTATACAGCGGTCAAGGGCAATTATCGCTAAGCCCTTTACATATTAACTTACACGAATTAATGAAGAAATCTCGTGTAATAAACATCACAGGAACGTACAAATAGAAATACAAATGCAAGACAAAAACACAAGTGGTCATATGGCGAAATTAATCATCACAAGACAAATACCTTTCTAGTTTACTGTGTCAACAATAGATATTTAGGCTAGTCTTTAATTATTCGAATGACAGATGAGGATATCAAGCTTTATATGATGAGTTTCGATAATTAGTATGACTGAATCATTCGTCTTTTTAAAACAACTATCATTGACTTTTTTTCTGGCACTGCCACTTCAGATCGTCCGAAATCAGCCAAATGTGATTCAATGATCATATTGGTATTGTCATATGATAGAAAGTAATTTAAGATTTTCAGTGATGTGTATATATATATATATATACGTGGGAACAAATGGGATAAATGAGTAATTTACGAATATAAACCTTTGTTTTGTTTTTTCATTGACACTCTGTATTGTAGCTCGTTTCAATGTTGGATTGCATTGTTAATTTCTAATACAGCTGATACGAAGCTTGAACCTTAAGAAAATTAATGTATATATCATTTGTATAATCGTGCGCAACACGAAATTTGTAAAAGCAAGCTTTTTAATAAAGTAAATGGTGGCATGGGTAGTTGGTATTCAGACTTGCGTTGTTTTTATGAATCGTTTTTAATCTATATTTCATTTTAATATTTCCGTTGTTATTTTAAAATATATACAAACTATTCTTTATGAAGCTGGTAAAGCTTGTTTACAAAACATAAAGACAGGAGAACCTGAAAGCCAAGAGATCAATAGCATAATCTTAAAACAGATCAAAACACAAGCCTTGATTGGAAATGGCGGAATACTAAATTATTTCATGCAGCCAAATTAAGGTACATACAGAGGGATCAGGCATTTACCCATGACTGACTTTGAATCATAAAGTATCTTTATTTCATCATGTTTTCTGGGCACAAACTTCAATAAACATAATTATAAGGCCCTTTATTATAGAGGAGAGGAATACTGACACATACTGGGGGTGATCATTTCAGACCTTTACTTATTTTTCTAATCAAGTCTATTCAAGGTAAACAATAAATTACAAGAACGTTTATCAGAACATTTATCTTAATCATCAGATAAATTTGATTTCAATTTCAGTCTTTATCAATTATTCTGTTTACAAAAATATACCGACTTTAAAATTGATTTTTAAAGTTTATTATAAAAAGTTTATTAATGCGATATTAATATTACTAAAGCACTTAAAGGGTAAATACAAGGTACATTTAATTAATTTATTCAACAAAATTAGAAGAACCAAAGGGGTCATCATTAAAAGCCAGTTGAGGTTGACAGGTTAATGTTAATGATTAAATTTAGAGTATATTTTTTCACTTGTGTAGTCAGACATAATTACATTTAGGCAAAGAAGTATACAAATTCAATTCATGACGGGTATATTTTTTTTCCTTTTTTAACCAAGACTGGTTTAAATAAGATATCCCTTTTTATACATCCTATTCTAATTTAAATTCCCATAATAATTTTTACATATGCGAACGTACATTGCTTTGCTTATTGAAAGGAACACTAAGAATGCACATTATCATGATTTTGATGACGACATCTGAACGTAAGTGGGTAGAATTATTGAGTAATATGAACGGCGGTAGAAATAATTAACCCTTTTGAGTAAAACATAATTGTGGTGTATTCAACCAATTCTTATCAATTTTTGGTTTCATGTCCCTCAAACCGGGCGAGTAATGAGCCCAAATGACCCTGGTTGTCTTGCACGCACGCAGGCCATTACGCTGTGCTGATCATAATGCTGTTGTTTTTCATATCAACTAAGGTTTTATTAATGAAAATATGACCTTGTTTCTTTTCTGTGCACCTGGTCTATTCAAGGTAATTTTAATTGAAATCAAAGCGATGACAAACAAGATTTGACTTGGGGAAAATAAGTTTCTGAATGACCATTCCGTAGACCACTGACATGCCTTTTACTCAATGTTAGATTCGTTAGAGGATACACGTCGTGTTATTACAGAAACATAAATAAGTTTATGTGAGGAACTAAATATTTGACGGATACAAATGTTAAATTGCTGTTCTATCGTATTTGAAGAGCCGATTCTTATTCTGCGTTTAATATCATACCCAACTTGAAATGCATGATGGTTTACGAACACATCCATTTGTTCTTATTCTTGGTTTATTAGCAAACACATTCAAACATTCTGAATGATCGGAATCACTATAGATTCATCAAAACATAAGCTATTAGGAAATTAACTGCGAGACAAAGTCAATCACAAAGTCATACACCAGAAAACAAAGGTTAAAGACATCATGGAGAAAGTCAGAGAATCAAAGTGGAAATGGGCTGGGCATGTAGAAAGGCTTCAGGACAATAGATGGACAAATCATTTAACAGAATGGCAACCAAGGATGGGAAAGAGAAGAAGAGGAAGGCAGAAGAGAAGATGGAGAGATGACCTAACATCATACATGGGAACGGCCGCTTGGACTAGGATAGCTAGAGACAAAAGAGAATGGAAAGGTTATGAGGAGGGCTTTGTCCTACGTCTGGATGAACTATAGCCTGATAGATAGATAGATAGATAGATACGGTATTGTCGAGAAAGTTCGAATGGAATAAGATTGATCTGTATTCACATGTCATGGTAAAAGTCACTAGGGCATTGCAAATAGACTAGACAATCTTGAGCCCGTGACATTCACGTGTCTTCACACGTTGAAGGCTCTAGAGTTTCAGTCTAAATAATTCATAACCTTTGATGAGGTAGGTAGAGTAAGATTAGTCGCTTATACCAGCTTCCTCCATCAAACAAATATCGAGCCATAAAACCCTTCATTCTTCTCAATTTATATAATAATAATAATAATAATAATAATAATAATAATTGCTATACCAATCGACGTATCACAGTTTTCAATTCCTATTTTATGATAATAATGAGCAGATATAATGTCCAACTATTATCATGATAAAATGCGCAAGTTGTTTAGTGTTACAATGGTTAATTGCATTCTAGAAAATATAGATATTTTCTGTCCCTACTTCATTTGTGGAATATGTGCCCTATTTAGTTTTCGGAAATATAAACCCTTCTAACATTTTAGGAATTACGAAACATTTTGCATTATTGGGACGTTGAACGTTTGGGACTTAAGACCCTTGGTATACAAAATAAAAAAACGAAGAAATTGCGAATTTTCGGATTAATTAATCTTCATGTTAACGAAAACCTTCAGAAAATTAACTGTTTTAACGCAATCGTTATTTGGAAAATCAAAAGGAAATTACAATCCTTTTATAACGATCGCTTTTAGCGATCCAATCCCTCATTTCTGCTGTAACATGTCTGTACAGAATCGTAATTTGCAATTGTTAGCTAATTTAATAATTTTTACAATTTGCAATATGAAAACCCCTTTTAAATTACATGTTTGTTTTCTCTTATCCTTTTCTCTCATGGGACTTTGTTGAATATTCGTAGATTTAAGCTTTCATGTGTCACATTCTCAAGAAACAAGAATCGGGACAAATCAATTTCCAAATATGTCATTATTTACAAAACTTGATAAGGGTATAAGCAATTTAGTTGGTAAATGTTCGTGAAAGAAAATATTGGAACGTAAGAAGACAGAGCGAATGAGAACGCTTCACTAACCTCAATATTCAATACATTATGATCGTCTATTGGCCTCTCATTCTTTGAGTCTAGCAATATGAATTTTTAAATACTGTTCACAACCTTATGAATGATGCTTACATGCTGATATACACGTAATCTGAAGCACTAGCAATGTGATTATTCATAGCCATATAGCCTTTTCTATACCCCCAAACTAAAAACCCGTGCCTGTTTCATTAATGTCTGATAAATATTGTTCACAACCTTATGAATGATGCTTACATGTTGCTATACACGTAATCTGAAGCACTAGCAATGTGATTATTCATAGCCATATATCCTTTTCTATACCCCCAAACTAAAAGCCTGTGCATGTTTAATTTGTTCTGATAAAGAATTCATTAGCTTCGCCATTACATGACCTTGTGTTGCTACAGTGACTGTATTGCTATCATATAACCTACCTGTGTCAATCCGTTTACAGCAATCATGACAATAGTGCATGTCAATTGAGGCTTCACTGAAAAATCATATCTAATCTAAAACACAATTAGTCTTCAATTAGTGTCGTGTACGTCTCTTTTGATGTCTTGTCGGAGAAAAAAAAGATAGTTTGAGGTTCTATTGTGTAAGGATTTATCATACCATAATATGAAAATAAGGAGGAGGGCATTTTTTAAGTATTTGATTTGTATAAAGTGGGGTTAGAATAACACCGACTCTGCAAAGTCAGGATTAATACTTGTACAATATGTTTCATCAAAAATAACATGATAAATTATACCGTATAATGACAAATTCACAGTTGTTATTGTACCTACACACTAAGAAGTAATGGCGCAATTCTGCTACAATAGCTGCTTCCTCTGCCATGTACGCGTGGGTGGATGCAAATCTGCAATCCCAATTGCGCCCTTACTTCTTTGCGTGTAGATTATAATCCCTAAGCCGGCGTATGGATATGATACAGTTTATCAGTGAAGATCACGTCCCATCACATTAAATCACCATAACTATTTCATCACCACATCACCTCACATCACATCATTTCACATCACATCACATCACATCTCATCATATGTGAGGTTATGAGAGAACGCAATTTACTTATGTGAGCTATTCATAAGCTGACTTAGATATTATAATATAGTTTCTGTTTAATTTTTGACTTTCGTGTGTAATTGGTTAATCTGGTGTATTATAACTGTGTTTTCCTCTTTCATGGCATTCTCTGGTTTTCTATTTTGTTCTGTTTTCCTTTCTTCATTTGTTCATTCAACCCATCCCCTCTCTCTCTCTCTCTCTCACTCTCGCTTTCTCTCTCTGAAAATGTCCCCCTTTTTACCAAACACATTTCTGTTTTCCACTATCATTCCTCTTCCCTCCTTCTCTTCATCTCCAGCCCTCTCTTTCTCCCTCTCTTTCTTATACGTAACTCTCCCTCTCTCTCACACACACACTTTCTCTCTCTGAAAGTATCCCATTCTCCTCCACAAATCTGTCTCCTACCGTTTCCTTTCTCTTCTGTTTTCTTGTTCCCTCATCCTGAACAATTATTCATTTTTCCACAGCATCCCTTCTCTACCCATCTTTCTAACCCTCTATATCTCTCTCTCTCTCTCTCTTTCTCTCTCGCTCTCTCTCTCTCTCTCTGTCTGCCTTCCGCTCTACCTCTCCCTGTCACCCCCAAAATGCCCTCCTCCTACTAGCTAACTTGCTCTCTCTCTCCCAACCCCTCTCTCTTTCCTTGGTATTCAAACACATCATCGCTCTATCAGTATCTTTCTCTATACAAACAGTTTTTAAGGATGTATCACTATGGTGATATTATGTACAGTCCAGTAATGATTGATGATCTCATATAGACACACGTCGCCGCCAAATGTGCCTTAAATGTTAAAGGTACTCTATCTAGTAGGTTTCAAATATTTATCATCAATACAAAAAGATCATTCCAAAAATCAAAATTGATGGTTAAGCAGTCAAATCACTTCTATCGATCTAATTCAATGTGCAATTTTCCTCCTTTGCACTTTACATCTGATCGTAAGCGCGCATGCAGTACATACAGGTCTCACTGGAAGGCGCATGGAAACCTCATGTGGAATGAGAAAGATGAAACCATGATAATAAGTCGAGATAAACGGGCTTACGTAGTCTCGTCGATTGCAGTTTTGGGGTCAAATGAACTACCGTAAAGACATGCCCCATATTTAAGAAAGGTCAGGTAATTTGAAGGCAAAAAAATCACTTTCTCAAAGATTTTGCTAGAAAAGGTTAATTTTTTTCTCATTTATATTAATTGTGAATATATGCCCCTACAATTAGACAATGATGAGATTGTCATTGATAGCCTTTACACGTCAAAACACATGTTTTCGTGGATATGCTGTATAGTGGGGTGTATTTTACAAACATAAACGTTGACTTTAATAGTGGGTATGTTTTCACGAGAGTTCGCGTCACGCGAAAACGCGAAGACCCGAGGGAACGAAGTAAGATAGTTAAATTAAAGATGATGTGACAGAGAAAAGAAAAGTAAATTTGAAATTACAAATGAGATGAGAACGGAATCATGAAGTTTGAAAGTCCTAATAATACTTTGCAATATTTGGTGAAGGAACAAGTAAAAGAGTTGTCTCATTATAACTTCTTAGGGCGTCAAGATAAGCTTGAAATGTGTGATACCTATCAAGACTCTTTCAATTTATTCCTCCTGTTTAACCAAGGAGATACTAATATCCTCCTTGGTCTAACTCTGTTTACCGCACAAATAATCTCCCTGTGCCACATTGTCTTTCTTACGGGACATGACGGAGTATGGCATTGGCGAAGAAGTTACCACTTCTATTGGGAGAGAAGTGGGTATTACTTTGTGTTAGAAACTAATCATATTACGCATGTATCCATCCCAGGGGATGCTCAAGGCACGTATAGTACTCACCCTGGATTAAGCCCAGCTGGATTAAACGTAACGATCAGTTTTGGAAACGCCCCCTCTCACAAAATGAAATGGAAGCTCTTATTACCAATCATGTGAAAAAATATGTTTTGACTAATACGTGATGATACAAATTTTGCCGGGAAATCGCCTATACTAATTGATATATTTGGTAAATTATTATATCTATATATCTGGACCGGATAGATTTCGCGCACGTGTCACGTAGTCCCACATACATCTTTCTGTGTACAGTGCTTGTAACTTTACCAAGAATGGGCCAAATTTCTTATCATTTTGATGATTCCATAACCTTGCAGTACACACCAAAACGTATATGCTAGATGATCAAGCTTTTCTGATCGATTCCACAACGTTTCTTTCACAATGCAATCCCATGACCAAAACTGGGCTTTATCTTTAAGGCGATGGAAGCATCCAAGGAATTAATTCTTACCAGGTACCCATTTACTACACCTGGGTGGAGAGTGACAAATGTAGATTAACTCTTTACATGCCACACAATTAATCCCCTGTTCAGTATTGTATATATCGTGGAATACAAATACCAAAGGCTTCAAGATTCGGGATTACTTTACCGTTTCTAGTGCTTGATCTATACCGGTGTTGAACGTTTTTAACGGCGCCTATAAAGGCCGGAAATTGATAATTCAGCAACGCAATTGTATTGCACAAAGCAATCGTTCCTTCAATTGGTGCATATTGTTTTTGTGAAAAATTGCCTATGTTGCAAACGAGCGATTCTATATCAAATATGCAATTTAAATATGAGAGTGCTCTTCCCGTGAAAACTTCCTTCCATTTTTGTCAGATAAACATATCATGGACATACTAATGTCACTAGTAAAAGTATACCCATGCACATTACATTCATTCAGTTTGCAGCACTTAACACTGTAGGCCTAATGAATCCTATGAAGCAGCTATAAGCGTGAGATGCATGTGTCTCTTCCTGCGTTCACACTACCAGAATTCATCGTATTCTTATACAAGAACTGTGTATTTTTATGATGAGTAATCCTACTTTTTTTTCCTTGTCTGAACGTCATATGAAGCAACGTCATATTTCGAGACGTGCACTGTATGTGTTATCACCATTTTGAATGAAAACTAGATTAAGAATCAGGGTCCTGTTCAGGTCTGAACGTCGTATTGTATGAAAATCGTGTGACTGGCCGGGCGCAACATTATTTTTCACAAGCGAGTTCCGGACCCCAGTATGAACTCATTTGCATACAGCATATCAGAAGAGACTAGCTGGCTAGCTAAACCTGCGCATGCGCACATGGTAAACGTTGGGGTTAGTGATAGGGTTATAATAATCATGCAAATTCACCTTTCATCAACCCATCGTTAGCTAAATTGGTAAGGACAGCGTAATACAACGTTGAAGTTTTGGTTTCGAATCTCAGTATTTATCCATTTCTATTGTTTGCCTTTATAAATAGTGAGGCAAAGCAATCAATAATAATGTCTAATTGTTTGTTACCTCCTTCCAAGCTGCTAATGACGTAAACATATCAGCTAAGGTCCGGAACTCTCGTGGGGAAAAATGACGCGGCCCGGGCTTTATCGTGAGCACGCGTGTGAGCATGTCACGCGACCTCACTCATACTACTTTTTTAAAAAGATGTTTCCATACACGATGTTGTTAACTAGTCTGCACACCCCTTTCTCTGTACGACGATGTTTCACATGACGTTTCTTTATAAATACAAGTTTGTATATTTTTCCTCTTGTCTAAATCGTCACACGAATCTTTGTTAGTAGCATGAGTTTCGGGGCTATATTTAGTCTACAGGTTTTCTTTACCTTCAACCTATATTTGCTGCATGAGACATGATAGATTGGAGAATTGGAATGAGTTGCTCAGCGAGGAATATACATTGCCGAATCCCGGATGCAGTTGCCTAGCAACGGTGATTGCTATTACTCTGGGACGCAGTGAATGATTTACCATCTAGTCTATATTCCGACTCTTCTTCAAAACAACATTTTTGTTTATATTATCATTATTTTCGTATTTTCTTCATGTTCATATTCATTAGGGTATTTTTTTTTCGTTTTATTCTGGTACCATAAAAAATTGAAACATGTTAGTATAGTGAGTCGGAGGAAATGAGAAGTGACCAAAAATTCTTGAGAGGACAATAGATAATGAGGAGTTTTCACTCGAGTTAGTAAGGTTCTGTTATATTTGTTAACCTCTGTGATAAGAATTTATTAGCACTTTTAACAATAGAAGATTTTCTTTTTTTAAATCAATATGTGACAACGGCTCATTTACGGGATAGTCGTTATAACATTACATTTCCTCTCCAACATTTCCAGTATTTTATGATATCAAAATTCCTGAGAAATTAAAAAAAGAAGCGAGAATATCACGAAGTATTCTCGAACAGCACACACACTCAATATTATTACCGTATATTCATAAACAGAAGGGTGTGATCAAATGAAAAGGGTAAGCGATTCATGTTAAACCCACTGGAAGTTGTCCGACTATTCTATTGGCCTTAAGGGAGCAGGGAAGGGGGAGGAGGGCACTCGTATTTTATCGAGAAGGGGGAAATTAAATAGCAATACCCTATTTTTCAGAAGCTAGATGCTGATGCGAACGTATTAAAAGGTTTTTTGATAATAAATACAAGTTTAGCGGTGAATGCCATAACCCTCAGGAGTAAAGTAAATGAAGGTAGAAGCTATGGTGAAAGATCAAAAGCGACCAGTCGACAGAGCAATGTGCATGGTATGATATCACTGTAGATAATTAGTAACATGTAGATAGGTTGCTGAACATTTTGATAATCTGTTTTTCTAAAGATGAAATGATAATAATAATAATATAATAACATGGATCATGTAGAAACATTATTTTTTAAAATATCACAAGGCTTACAAAATCATAGAATTTGAAGAAATACATGGAATGCCGAGACTCAGTCATTAAAGTAATGTATCTAAAATAATTTAAGTTAATAAGAGAAGAAGTATTTTTTGAGGGATTTTCTAAGTAGGGAAGACAGGTGAATTCTTTATTACTGAATGTAGTATTATTCCATGTTTTCGAAGCAGCAACTTTAAAACGTTAATTGGTAGATGAAAGTCTGGATTAGGGAATGATTAGTTTATATGTGTCAGTTGTTGAGCGAAGGTTGCGAGCTGGTGTGTATATTTGGAGGGTGTCATTAAGATATTCAGGTGCCATATGAATTACCCATATGCCATGTGCCATACGAATTTTGAAGACATCCGAGACCAAAGAATAATCTAGCGGCCCGATTCTGGATGGACGGTTTTTAATTTCCTTTTGATGCAGACAGAACACTATAGAGAATATCGTGATAGTCTAGGTAGAACTAAGGCACGAACAGCATGGTGATCACTAAACGATTGCATTAATGATTGATGCAGACGCGTTACATTGTGTTCCTCATTAAGGCCCGGTCACACAGCCTTTCGATTCTGTATCGCGGGTAAAATTTCGCGATTTTTTTTTTGCCCGCGGTTGCCCGTGGTGGAAAATGTGCAAAATTGGCTTACCCGCGGTTTACCCGTGGTATGCCCGCGGAACAGACGCCGGCGACTGTTCCGCGTCCTTATCGCGGGTGAAGCGCGGCGGTACCGCGGCCTACCACGGGTATAATAAAGCAGCCGAACCGGGCTGTAGAAATCATAACCGCTCCGTGCTTACACGCGGTACACACGCTAATGCATATTAGCGGTACAGACGCGGTACAGACGCGGAACAAACGTGCTATGACCGTGCTCCACCCGCGATTACCCGCTAAAATTTCGCGTCCTACCGCGTGTAACCACGTCTTAACCGCGGCCGTAGCACGTCCTAGCACGTTCGTTCCGCGTCTATACCGCGTCTTTACCGCGTGTGTACCACGTGTACCGCCTGCGATTACCCGCGGTCTAAATTTTTGGGCAGCCCAAAACTTTTTCGCGCGGCCAACCGCGTGTGAATTTCTTACCGCGTGTAACGACGGGTAAAGTACGGCTGTATCGCGTCTTTATCGCGACCTCAAAGCGTCCAACAGCGTCTGCTTCACGGGCAGAAATTTTTGGCCGTGATTCGGCCGCGATACGCCCGTGGAGGGCTGTGTGACCGGGCCTTTAGGAACAGTCTCATAGCGTTTTACAAAAATGCAGAATGCTTTTTTTTAATTGCTTACTAATTGCGTCTTCGTTTATTTAGGTTCCCCGTCTACTAGTATATCTGATTTATTTGTAATGTTCTGGTATTGTATAACTATTACCATGGTTACCAATCCACAGAATGGCATGACCCATGTACAGTACTCTCTTCCCTGCGTAATTTCGATGTTTTGTTCTACACCAACAAAATGAAGAGCTTAAAACAGGTGCTGCGTAAGGAGTTGCACCTGCAGTGCTAAATTCAGCACCTAAATATGCAGTTTAATATGACAAAAGCTCTAATGGTGCAAAAGAAATAGGTGCTAAACACAAGTGCTGAGCCATATAAACTAACGAGGCAAATAAATCAGGAACTTATATATATATATTTTTTTAAAGTCTATCTTTAATTATTTATTAATCTTTTCTTGGTCAGCGTTTAAATTACTACCTATATACTATAAACAAAAGGGAAATCGATTAAAAACTATCTTCTGATTTGCTAACTATCATCTAAATACGATGAAGTATACAAAGATATTAAACATGTGTGATGAGTTATCTGCTCATCAGCAATAAATGGGTGCTGTAACAACTAACACCTGAACTGGTGTTAAACCAGAAGTGCAGATAGTGCAGTAACTATCTAAAAAGGCTGAAAATAACTAAAGCGGTGCTAAAATCAGCAGGTGATTCTTCTTAGTGTATTAAAATCAACATTTCATGTATGTTTCACTTTTCGATAATTGGCGCCCGTTGGTGTTCGATTGCTCCAACATGTGGTATCTGTGTATGTAAAATCGCTGTGAATATGAAGGTCTACGTTTCTGCCTGAGAACATAGCTACTACGTAAAATTGCTCTTCAATTAATTTGTACATATATTCTCGATTCGAATATACTCTTTATTTCACAACTTATTTTAAAAAATTCAACAACTCGCGATGATAGATAATCTCAGACACAGAGAGACAGTGACGGAGGGGGGGGAAAGAGAAATAGAGAGAGAGAGAGATAACGAGAGAGAGAGAGATAAAGAGAGAGTGAGTGACTACGCGCGAGTGTGGGAGAGAGGGAGGTTAAGAGACAGAGAGACAAAGATGGGGAGGGAGAGAGGCGGAGCGAGAGAGATAGAGACAGAGAATGGAGACAGAAAGGGAGAGAGAAACAGAGGCACAGACAGAAGGGAAGAGAGAGAGAGAGTGAGAGAGTGAGACTGCGCGCGCGTGTGTGTGTATGCGTGCGTGTGTGCGAAGGAGTTAGCGACACGGAAAGAGAGAGAGAAGAAACGAAGAGAGAGAGAGGGGGAAGAAACGATGAGAGAGAGAGAGGGAAAAAAGAAATAGAGAGAGGGAACACACACGCACTCACACATACAAACACACACATCTGTAAACCCACACATATACATACATCAATAAGTATGCAGTTAGTCCTACCGTTACCGAGTTCTGTAAATTTAAAGTATGTGAACAATTAAATCGTCCCTTTTTATTCGTCATGACAATAGTGACACACGAACGCTTACATCTAAAAGTGTATAACAAAGGCCCTAATGCAACCTTCAACCTGTTCAGTCTTGAGTACCGTAAAACACAAAGACATCAAATGTACAAGGGGTATGAGAGATAGACAACAAAAAAAACATGATAGAGACGCTACTTATTATCATAACTGTTCACCCAGATGACGCTGTACTTTCTGTAGTCTAGATGACGTGATGATCATGAGGTTGGTAAATAGAGCATGATGTCAAATCGCAATCAATCTCAACGGTAATGTTCACGCTACTACTAACAAATAATAAAATCACAGTTACCACTAATGACTAAATATTACCAGAGCACTTTGGACAAAATAGATGTAGAATGTTTTAAGTAGACGGAGTGAGGTTTAGTTTAATAACATTAGTTTAATGTATAAATTCATCGAAATTCATTCCGATAGTTTGATACATTTATCTTAATGTTTGATGTTGCCAAAACTACTGTTTAAAAAAAATGTAGATAGTGATATGTGATTATCAGGCATCATATTATGGTTAATAATAATACCAAAAAAATAATGATAACAATAATAATGATACAAATAATAGTAATAATAACGATAGTACTACTACTATTAATAATAATACTGATAATGATACTAATAAAAAAAATTATAATGATAATGAAAATAATGGTAATAGTACTAATTATATATAAATATATCAAACATTTATCACATATTTAACTCGACGTTTTGTTTCAAGTGTTAATTTCAGAAGCGGAGCACCTACTGGATTAAAAATCATGTATTGTGGCGCCATGAGCGCCTAGGTGGCGGATACCGGCGCTAAAGAAGATATCGCTACTGCTTATTATTCAATTTAGTCAACATATCTAACATTTGGTTCATGAAACAAAGTGCCTATTTTCACTCGGGGAGGGGGCGGGACTTTTAATGGGGATACGCTTCATAGTATACACATTTAACTCTTTACATGCCACACAAATACACAATCTCTGCCACAATGGCTTCAATGTAACTTGTTTTAACTGTTTACAGTGCAAGATTAGTCTTCATCGGTTTAAGACGGTTGTCATGGAGCTAATCAAGACCTTAAATGGATAATTTTGCAAATCCATTGTGATACACAACGCAATCCTTCCGTCAAACGGTGCTCAATGTTTTTTGGCAAAAGGCGTATGCGTTGCAAGCGAGCCAACGCGTAAAGAGGCGAAGAAAGCAGGAGAAGCATTAAGGATTGATGAATTGATATGTTTCTCATCTCATGGTCTTTACTAGGCCATGCATCCACTGGGAAACACAGCTTCAGTTTCGGAAATAATTCAAGAAGTCGTTCTCTTTTTTTTCTCATTTTTAAGGAGAATTTAAAACGGATGAGCAGCTGTACAAGTTGGACATGTGTTTGAAAATGGAACTCTTACATTGTCTATGTCCCGGTTTCTTCCTCTGCTATTTAAGTGCAACCCATGCCTGCTCCCAGGCGCGTACGCAGGATTTTTTCAAGGGGGGGGTTTTAACATTTATAAATCGGGCCGAAAATTTCGTAACGACTCAGCCCACCGCTGAATAAGCGGGGGGGGGGGGGGGGGGGGGGGGGGGGGGGGTAAGAGGACACTTTTTTTTTTTTTTTGGGGTCCCAAAAAAATCGCAACGACTCAGCAGCCGACCGCTGAATAAGCGGGGGGGGGGGGGGGGGGGTAAGAGGACACCTTCTTTTTTTTTTTTTTGACCTCGAAATTTGAAAATTTGACATTTTGCTCCGTTGGGGGGGGGGTAGGGTCACCTGTTTTTGGTCAGTCATGGGGATAATTTATTTTTTTATTTTTTTATTTTTTTTAATAATTTAAAAAAAAAAAAAAAAAAAAAAAAAATCCAAAAGGGGGGGGGGGGTTTAGGGGGGTTTTGGGGGGGTTTATACACATAAAAATACCAAAGGGGGGGGGGGGTTAACCCCCCAAACCCCCCCCCCCCCCCCCTGCGTACGCGCCTGCCTGCTCCCATTGCGTAGTGTTGTTAATAATAATAATAATAATAACAATCCGCTTTTATATAGCGCTTGATACAAATGACTCTTAGCGCTTTACAGATTTGCTTTACTGAGATAATCCAGTATCATTCTGAAAATTTGGTTTAACGTCAAGATCTCCTAATGATCTTAAATCTTGATGAGTATTCATTTTGTCCCCATAATTTATATGTATACAAGTCATGTGCACTGTTTTGTATTGTATTTCATGTTGATCAGTAAAATAAACGAATCATGAAGTGTATCCAACGATTGGTGATGATCGGAAGAGTCAGATTACACCGAAGGCCGACATCAGTCAAACAAATGTATTCTTAATCACGAAGCTGGTGTGGGATATCGGTCGGTTTGGAGTCAGTTTTAGTGATATGGTTACAGTTTATTTCGCGCATGTTGCTACAATTATCTTCACATAATTATTCTTCTTTTTATACAAACATATTTTACCCGGTGTGTCTTCTTTCTTTTTTTTGTTCTTTTGGGTTATTTTGGGGTCATAGCTCCTCGAGTGATAAACCTCCTTGTGCCACCATCCCATCTATTCAAAAACTGAAGAAGAAGTAGAAAAACCGAAACAGAAGATGAAGGAGGAGGAGAAGAAGAAGAAGATGAGGAAGAAGAAGAAGAAAAAGAATAAAAAGCCGTTTACGCTGATGAAACACAAGCACAAGGTTGCATACTTAATTACCACAACAGTCTTAAATCCCGCATTGTCTCCAAAACTCTACATGTGATCAGTGGATGGCAGCCTAGTACGAGACACATCCATCATAGAGGTCTAATCTGCTTAACACTCCACTGCGTTTTAAATGATCTTACCATATATACACTACAGGCTAAGGCATTGGAGTACAAGGCGGGTGGATGGGGTGTTTGGAGGTTTCAGTTCCCTCCCCCTCCCCCTCCCCCGAAATCTCGAAATTACCCTCATTCCGATAGTACTAAACTTTTATTATATCTTATCTTATCTACTATTCTGGTAAAAATTACATGCCCGCTATAATAATAATAATAGATAGTCTAAATGATCGCTTACTTTGCACGCTTGCATTTTTAGAAACCAGAAAGCGGATATTTGATGAAGCAAAGTCGGCCCCCTCCAAATGAAAGTGTGTCCATAAGCATATGCGTTGGGAAATGAACGGATGATTGAATATATATATAAATTATGTTAGATGTCAAGGGATAGGCTTAATATTTTTCATTCACAACAACCAATAGCTAGATCAGGTGGTAGAAATGTAGTGGATTTTTCCTATAAAAACTGCAAATGAAGGAAATGTAGTTGTTATATTGCATGATACCAATCCGTACTTACATCACCATCGACGCAAAATTTATAGAACTCCTTTATCAGTTATGTCAATTTGCTCCGTCCAAATTTACTGATGGATTTATGAACACATTTTAGCATAAAGTTTTCGTGAGTAACTTACTAAACCTGCATAACTTTCAGCTGTTTACTGGTACAAAATAATCACGTATATGTTTAAAATTAACAACCGATGAAACGCTTTGGATTATAGCTTTCGTCTCGTCATGTGAATAATATATCTCCCCCATCTGTCTTTACCGATGACCTTTTAGTACGGTCAGCATTTATTAGCTCTTTAAATGCCACACAAGGTTCACTGTGCCTCTTTCTTTCTACCGTTTCCAGTGGAAGATTGAGCTAAACCGCTGTTAAAAAGGTTGCACTCGAGCTAATTAAGACTAGAAATGAATAGTTTTGTAAAGCCATTTCGGGGAATGAAAGAAATCCTTCCGACAACTGTGCCATTTATTGTGGAAAATCGCACATGTTTCAATCGAACGACTGTGCAGAGAGGCAAAGAAAGCAACCGAAGGGTTAATATCAGAAAAGTTAAAGAAGATGAAAATGAAGGTTGATTGATGTATCTTCATTCCACCTGTTATCAAGTTGATACCATCTGCTCTGTCTATCAAATATATCTTCCAGATATTCATCGGCAAATCAAGGAGTCTGCGTCGGGTTAGGGGTGGGGGGGGGCCGGGGGGGGGTCATGATCTCCAAAGTATCTGGATCATCTGCCACTGATAGCCATTGCCGGAGTATGGCAAGTCCAACAGAGTTTGAACAATTTGCTTTATGCCTTGACTTAAGCGTAGCCAACCGTGACAAACCATGAAAACCATTAATTATTATAATTTATTAAATTATAACATCGTCTAACTCTGACATCATGTAATTCTTTTTCCCGGTGGCGGGGTGTTTGCCTTTCTTCAAATAGTGTGTTTTGTCACGTGCATCTGAGAAGATCCTTTCATTTCCTCAGTTATTTCCACAAAATAAGCATACTTAATTTAAGCAAATATATTCTTTTTTTTTGTAATTTGATTATGATTTCCAAAACGCATTATATTAACGTACATTTATTTCTTCGATTGATTTTTTGTCATTCTCTATACTAAAATTGTAAATAAAACGTGATGTCCTGCTGGTAAATCCAACAATAGGGAATGTTTTCGTTTTTCTCTACGCCCAATTTCACCAGTTTGATTCTAGTCTCTTTAGTGACCATGTAATAAAGATGAAGCAATCACGTGGATACTTGAATGCACGCTTATTTACCGTGCTCTTTCAAATCTATTGCACGTCGTCACGTGATATCAAATTAGCCAATAGGGTATGGTCTTAGAAATATGACATGGCTTAAATACTCAGTCCAAGCAATTCAATATTGTTTTTACCTAGTGAGAGTATAGGTCTGTTGTAGGGTGACTGTTAAACCTTTCGAATCTCTTATAGTATTGTTCATGACTATGTTCACCTGTGAAACAATAACATTCTTTTTTTAACATGGGATTAAATTGTAATCAATACCTTACTAATGGTAATGCATACACATCATGCATGCAACTAGAACAATAAAAGGAATATAAAATTTACTTACTCGTTTGATACTCCTTGTTTCTAATCCAAAAGTCAAACGATGGTTTATAAATTCAATGTCACATGTTATTTACTGCATCAGGTACCTCGCGATGCATGCCTACACGTAAACACTTAAAATCCAGGTACCTGCGTACCGTCCAGACGACATCCCACAGTACAAGACAACATTGATTAAAATCCCGGTTTTGCTTCAGTCAAGAATTCGCATGAGCCCGCGTGAATTTATCTGTAGACGGCACGTAGAATCGAGTATTGTGACAAAGATATTTTTGCAATCGATCGCAATGAAGTGCCTATTCCGCGACAGTGTTCACCTACCATGCGTCGCTGGCACTGGTAGGCTCGTGTTACCAGTCGTTTAATGCAAAATATATTCCGTCAGGAACCTTCATGATGGATACATTAAACATCACCCGAGATCATGCAATGACATGCACCTTGAAATATTTGATTACAAATTAGAAGCAAATAGTTTTAACAATAAAGTTAACTGACTGATTTCAGTTACATCTGCCAGGTCTCGTCAGTTATGGCAAGAAGGAGAAACAACAATAACAAAAACAACAACAACACAATTGTACTACCATATTTGTTTCAATGTTTGTCACTATATCTCCCTCTCTCTCTCCCCCTCTTGCTCTCGTTGTGTGGGTTTGTTTTGATAACTATACTTTCCCTTTACAGTAATGAATCCTTCAACAAAAATTGTCATATATATATATATTATATATATACTGTACAAGTATATAAACGCAAATTTTGTTGTATAATTGTGTTAACTCTCTTTAAATATGACAATCAGACTAATGTTTTTCATGAAAGAGATCAGATGTTCAACATTCATATATCCATGACTAAATACAGAATAATAGTTCATGTGATATATTTACATAATTATATTGTGAAGCATAGAAAATAGGCATGGTACTGCTACCCGGGTTAGTAACTGCGACAGACACCCTTCTTTGCGTAGTTTGATTCATAATGGTCTGCCGCCCTCTTGCAATAAAATTGTGACATGTTTCTATTAACAAGATTTTAATAGGAAAATATGTTTTCTTTATTTGTACATCTCAGTGGAGTGGATTGCAAAATGGAGTGGATTACGTATTACTAATTCTAAGATGAATAATCCAGATTTCAAGATTGAAATCATTGCAATGATTAATGTATTTTTATATCCTTATATTAAATGCAAAAGACAGAAACAACGACGACAACATAAGGGTTATTATGAGTTTAAAATATTTAAAGTTCATGTTTAACCCACTGTAGAAGGGTTAATTTCTCTGTTCATGTACATAAATACAGGATCTCTCTCTCTCTCTCTCTTTTTCTCTCTCTCTCTCTTTCTCTCTCTCTCTCTCCCCCTCTCTGTCTATCTCTGTCTCTCGTTCTCTATCTCTCTCTCTATCTCTCTATCTCTCTTTCTCCCTCTCTCACATACACACACACACTCCTATCCTTTTCCTCTTCCTCTCCCCTTTTTGTTCTTACCCATTTGTCCATGTCTTCTGTACCCTACTTTTAAACTCCTCTAGGACATCCACTGTAGCTGACTTATGTTTCATTAATACCCATGTACTGCATTGTTCTCCCTTCATCTCCCTCTCTATCTCTCTTTCTCTTTCTACCCTCCCACTCTCTCCCCTCCCCCTACCCTTATTTCCTCTTTCACTCTATCTTTACAAATTTGCTTTACCCTCCCTCAATATATCTTCACTCAACATTCTCTTACTTATTACATCATTTTCCATTCATCGGCATCAATCAGTACTAGGACAGTTTAGCAATTTATCAATTGGATGTTTTGATTATACCATATGTATATAATTAGTTACACTTGATATATTTTGTGTTCATAATATTTCTTGTTATGATTTCTAGTTTTTCCCTCATAATCTGTGTTTCTTATGTTATTGATGTGTTCAATATTACTTAAGTCTGTAAATATGTTATATACGTTGTTTATATTGTGCAAGGCTCTCAGCGATAGCAGTTTGTTAACTGAAGAGGCAACACTGCTTTATTAAAACTGTGTTTGAATAAATAAATAATTATTATTACTTTGTTTACCAGGGAAGCCTCATCAGCATCAATGCTGGTCTTCCTGAGGACCATGCAACCATTATTACCCCATCAATTACCACGTATCCAAACCATCAGCCCTCAAATAGACACAAAATAAAGAACATAATGGACTTCACAAAAGCGACTTCCCAATATAATCGAAGTCTATTTCAAAGTGTTTTCTTCGTTTGTACAATTTGCAAATGTCTGCTACATAGAATCGATGAGACATAGACACAAAAAACATTCCAAACAATACATCTTACATTAACAAATATATTCAATAATAGGTAAAATATCAGTACAATACAGTTTTGATATACATGTTAACATTTTTTGTTAAAGATCTGTGTCATCAAAATATAGAACTTTTATCCAATAAAACTATATCACATTCTGAAGTTAAAACACAAGAGCACCGTACATACAATTTAACATCGAACATACCTTGCGAAGGAAATCAATAAATAAATCTTCTTTATCAATACAGATACTACAATATTTACAGCAATGTATAATTTCAAAAAATATTAAACGTGAATTCACTGGAAGCTTACGATGTCGGAAATTTTGAAGGATACAATAATAAAATTCCGATAACTTCCCAGAGTATATTGTGAGTCTTGTTAATAATGTAAGAAGTACAGTTTTCTTTGCAGTTAAATGGTGGAGGCCTATTTTGTTTGTGGACTGTTTTTTGCGATTCTAGGGACTTATGGATTTAGAATGAAGGAAAACTAGGAATCTCAGCTTAAAGAGACCAGAATCATTGTTTCTCTTCTTTTTTTCTTCTTTTTTTCTGGTAGTGGCTTTTCATTTTTGAATGCCTTTAACTGTGCAAATATCGAGAACTTTTTTTTTTAAAGACTCCCAATATAATATATTTAATACTTTCGAACTAATAGTTAAGACATAATTAGTAACAGGCCCAAATACCATGGAATAGTTTTAGATAGATGGTGGGTTGTATATTTGCAAGAATATTCAAAGAAAAATATCGCGAAATTAGGTTCACCTACGTATATATATATATATATATACGTAATACTCACCATAAAATTCTATTTACATCGTTATAGATCATATGGCTGTACATTCATATGTACATAAAAATGTAAAATCACCGTAAAACGCCATTTTCAATAAGTAACATTTGATAAATCAGAAACCTGTATCACTAAAAATGTATTAAATTTCACACATATTTATCATTAAAACATTTCGAATCCGAGAAAATGTAAAACTCGAGGTAGTATATACAATTTGAAACAACAATCGGTACAGGATAGGAATACTTAAGAGGCAATACAGATCATTCACGAAACTTAGCCCCACCGTAAACAATTATCATGATTTCTATTTTGGGAGGTGTCTATAATCCATGAGATTATATGCTTTATATTCCTTAGTGGATACGTCGTGGAAGTATGAATCACATGGTTTGCAGTCCGAGTCCTTTGACATGGCGTTTATCTTCATTTGCCACTCTCCGCACCAGGCGTTTAATGGGTAACTTGAGCGTTGGATATGTGGACTATATAAATATCCCATGTTGTTGTTCTTCTCATTATTATTTTTTCCTTCTTATTATTATTTTTCTCCCCCTTCTTCTTGTTCTTCTTCTTTCTCTCTACTTCTTCTTCTTCTTCTTCTTCTTTTTCTCTTTCTTATCATCATCATTGTGATGATTTCACGCGTCATTGTAGTATATTGTCTTGAAAACCGACTTTCGAAAGATTCTATATCAATGGCATGGCGGACAACTACCCCAAGAAGACTACTTCCTATGGCACACTTCCAGAACATGTACCCAGGCTTTACAGCAACCATAGCGCCCATGCATTCACAGAATAAATCCTGCCTGGTATCCACTTACTATTCCTTGGTCGATAGTGGCAAATGTAGATTCATGTCTTGTCAAAGGACGGCAGTGCTTCGGCGTGGATTTGAATCCCATACCTTGTACTTTACAGTCAGGAATCTTATTCACTAGACTACTAAACCTCTTTGCTATAGAAATTTTACCTTCGGAAAACTATCCTTAGATTCATGTGAGTCCTAGGTATCTGAGAAGATGGATTAATTTTCAGATGGTTTGACGGTTTAATTTCTTTCTCATAATCAGTTGTGCACATGTAGATAAACGGGATACATACAGTCTTTGGTACATTATAATATAATTATGATAATTTTGTTTTCCATGATAAACCTCGTCACATCAATGCTGCTCTTCCTGAGAACCCTGCAATTACTATCACAAAGATTGACCAGCGGAAAGTATACTCTTAGACTCGTATGCTACTGACAATTTTGGTCTTCGGCTTTTGTCCAAAATCGTGATTAACTGCGGAAGCTAGTGTGATGTCGAAGTTTTTTACTTGTGTTAAGTGTTATCCTAGACCGATGGGTCGGGTTTAAATGAATTACTTGATTCGGACATATGTCCGAATCAAGTCATGGTATAATAATTTAATCTCAAATTAATCTTTGTCATGGTCAGAGAGTGTTACAATTTCAGTGAGCGGTCATGAAGCTTCTCTAGATTAATTTATCTGCGAAAGTTTACTATAGACTACATGAAGCTATACCTGAATTTAGATTTCATCATTAACACCATGTCCTATGCAATATTAACATGTTTCAAACTGTGCCCTATTTATATACTTACGGTTTTAACGAAACGAATAAATTCAAAATTCATTTAATCGTATCCGTACACAGTGGCTGTCAATCCGTGGTCGTAGTACCGTCGTCGATGAACACACTCTGACATCTGATATCAATTAGGGACGCCCAAAATGCCATTACTCCCGCAATGACTTGAATTAATTTATGTCTGATTCTCATTATTTGATCTTTCATTTACAGGCTAGGGCCCCTTTCGTGCCATTGTGGTGACCTATACGCTTTGCTTAACACTAACGTTTATGTTTTTTCTTCGAGCGAAGATACAGGTTCAGTGTGGAATATGTATCCTGCAAATATTGCTCTGCGTTCAATAAATTGGTTAATGAAGCGACGTGAAATAAAGTTGAATAAACAGAAATCTCACTCGTAGAATTCATTTGTGAAACTTGTCCTGAAACTTGATGACGAGTTGAGAAACCTAAAGTTACTTCAATTGAATGACTTGTGACAGGACTTGTTGTACACGGCATGAGTTTGTTGCTAATCTACCAACATCAATCGGAAGGAATCTTGTGGAATGGGTTGATTCATGGTCTGAGCGTGTGCCATACTGATACCGGTTTCCTTGGGTTCTGGACCATCTCAGTCCATTGGTCCTGGCCTAGTCCTCCGGAATGAGGTCCAACCACTGTTTCTCCTATCTTCTCACATTGACCAAGAAGATCGTAGTCCATCACGATCAGCTGAAATACAATTAATGAAGTAAAGTGTTTGTCTTCATTCAAATAAAGTCTTTATTCATTTTGTTTATGGAGTATAGTTATCATGATTACAAATAGATACTGCTCTTATTCTTCCTTTTACTGCATGCAATTATACTTCTTCTATTACTTTTCTTTTACTGTGCTATCACTACGGCGACGATGACGACGACTACTACTTCTACTACTATTAGGCCTACTTACACTACCTCCCCTACTAACAACAACTCGAACCTTAGGAGAGTCATCGCCTTTTCTATGTAGAAATGGATAATATGTTGAGGTACACTTTTATTTCACAATATTTGATATTCGCTTACGACAACAGAACGCCCAACTTTAAGATTTCGAAGTTCACTAATCCCCCCCCCCCCCCTCCTCTACCACCACCGGTATTTGTCTGGATATCACACTGGTGATAAGGTTATTTTATTGCTTAATGAGAATTTCAGCCTTGATAGACAACAACTCCAAAAGAATGTAAAAACATTAGAGAAGCAGTTGGTGATAGTTTGAAGAAAATCGGAAAACAATAATAAAGTAATGACTTTTTGAAAGATTTAATCACTGTACGTATACAATTAAAATTGACTGAATCGGTCATTTCACTTTTAATGTTATGTAGGGACGAGAAGAAAAAAAAATTCCTTCAAGGTCCTAATTCAGAGGACTTACGGTTATTTATTATCCATAATATATTTGAGTAGTGCCCAAAGAGTGAAGGCATTAGGGGATAAACAGATATTACTAATATTTGTGTTCACTAAAAACGAGAGAGATCTCTGTAACAACATCACAATCCACTGAAAGCATTGCCAATTTCAGATTCACATAGGTTCTGAACGTGATCCCATATTTCGCACATCATAGCCGTCTTATCGTTTGTCCGACTTATTACAAACTATCGCCGTTCTGTTTCTCTTATTTTTCTGCTCTCATACAAATGAACTTATTAAAACGGTTGGATTGCCCTTCAAGACTCGTTTAGATATTACATGGTAGACCGCGGTGGTCCTTTTCATGACGTAAGTATATAAGCTTGACATTAGTGTATCCTATATAGCACAAAGCTCAGTGAATACGTGTAGGATCTTTGTTGCCCCTTGTTGACATTAATTGTGCACGATATACAGTGCGTCCCAGAAAAAAACGAAACCGAGAATTATCGGTGTTTTATCAAAACTTAAGCACAAATATAATTAATAAATGACTCATGTTTGTAAAGCTTAGATCCTCCTCTTTCTAGAAAGTTCATTTTCTGCCCTTTCATATGACACCCCAATCAGGAAAAATGAGCAAGGACGTCTGTCGTCTTCTTTGCGCATGACTGATCCTCAACGAAACGGAGTTAAGTCTTTTGTCAACTCTGTTTGTTGCTATGGCAGGCGGCCAATGAAAACGAATTCGTTTAATCAAATTATGGAAATGCAAGCATTTATTTAAACAAACAGAACTTTGTTCTTCCTGGCTCCTTTTTTACATGTACCTGATTGAGGTGTCATATAAAAGGGCAGAAAATGAAATTTCTAGAAATGTGATTTTTCTCTTTGAAATTCAGATACCGGCCGCCATATTACTCTTTGGTAATCTCTCTTCAAACATTGTTTAATCACTCATGCGTGAAATATGCATCATATGAGTTGCACCAAATGAAAGAAGAGGACCTGAGATTTACAAATATGTGTCATTTATTAATTATAATTGTGATTAAGTTATGATAAAACATCGATAATTCTCGGTTTCGTTTTTTCTGAGACGCTCTGTATAATCAACGCGGCTTACCGCTTGATAATTGTATTTTCCTGCGGTACAACGTATAGCAGGAAAATGTTGTATATGCGGATCCGTTTAATGATTACGTAATAGGAGTGGCGAGACGCCACGATCCCGCGAGGCGGGATGGTTTGAATAACTTAGGCAGGTGAAAGATATTGTATTGAGAGGGAAAGGAATGTTTAGAAAGGCATAATAAGAGAGGGAAATGGGCGTGGTAGCCATTCTAGCTTTGTCAGACACTATATACACGACACAAATTTTAATTGAAAATTTTAATACAGAACAATAGTTTGGTGTTTGTTTTATAGAGATTCGAATAAATCATTTTTTATTGGGACGATTTGCCATTAGGTTTTTCCAGAGCATTTGCCTTATTTAGTTTATCTCTGGTTTTTTCAACATAGGGAATCGGTCCGGGCGTGGGGCAAAAAGGCAAAGCCCCATGCAGGTTACGGATCAAAACAGATCAAATTTAATATTTTGCAATGTTCTATACAACGTCAGTATATACTCAGGTGTGAACGTTGACGATTGAGATTGAAATTATGAAATGTTAAGAATATTTACATTTGATATTTTTATTTTTTAAAATCAAGAATGAGCTTAAAAACTGAAATTATTTTGATGTTCAAAATTATATAATAAGATTGTTCAAGAATGTTCAAAAAGATACAACTCGAATAAAAGCTGGCTTGGTCGGTCTGGCAAGCTTTCCCATAAAGTTTGATATTGATGTAGTCTGTGAGTCATTATGAGTAATGAAGGATGAGAATATACCTGAACGAGCCTCGTACTAGTCCAGAATCTGCCCGGTCCTTTATAATTCCCTACACACTTGATTCAAGCCGTCGAAGATGGCGTTATCAACAGACTCATAATTATGCTCACCAGCCCAGCCTGGGCGTCCTAATTTTAATGATCACGCCATCATCGGCTGGTCAATAGGAAGAGGTAGCTTTGGTGTGGTGGAGATTAAAATCAAACAGGCCAGATTCTGGACTAGCGTCGTACGTGAATACATCCTTACCTCTAAGCTACATGCATTGAGTGCTGCAGCAGGTACGTTGAATATTATAGCCTCGTTCCATGTCGGATTGCAGTTGCATTTCCTGACGCTGGTTTTCTTTTTCTTCACCCTTCTTCCTCCCTGAAGCAGAGACACCTTCACGAATGGATCTATAAACAAGATGAAAATAAAAAACACATTAAATGTTGAACATGATATGAATTAATGAATAATAATAATAATAGTTCGTTCTTTTATAGCGCACTCCAGGACCAAAGGCCCTCTCAAAGCGCTTCACAATGTACAACGTACGATAAATAGATGAATTAATAAATAGACAGATATATAATAATATTTATTAGAACAATACTAAGCGGTGAAAATAACATAATTAGACTGAAAATAGTAACAGAGTGTTTCGTTTGACTGTGTTTCAACTCTAATGTTAAAGCAGCCGGTATCATTAGGATATTGTGTGATATTGTTTTCGACTTTACGACCTGCAGAAGAAAAGTACTTCCCAAATAATCAAACTCAATGCAAATTCACAAATTGTTCTTACGCGTAGGTTTTAATGCTGTAATGCTTTATAATATCATGTAAAGCTTTCTTCTTATTATCATAATTTGCTTATTTTAGGATGGAATGGGCTCCGTATCATCCGAATTTCCAATTATTTGACGTTCCCTACTCAAACGCTCGACGCACATAACACAGCTGTTTGTATATTTCCACGACTGATTTAAATAAATTAACCATATACGAGATTCCATACTAGATTATGAAAACAATATCAAAACGATAGGTATACTTAATATACAGCGCCATTTATCAGCGCTATACACGCTCTCTTCACTTATAATTAATTCGATATTAAGGGATATGGTAAATAGGAGAAGAATCACAAGCCAAATGCAGAGGTGTCATAGGCTATTAGAAACGTCTTCATAAATATTATCCCTATTTCAATTTTTTTTCTCAAATGGAAACTGGGACATTCGTGATAGCATATATTCGAAATTATGAAAATTTGAGAAAAATCACCACATTTTTAAGAATTCATTCTACATCCTTTTTTATGCGAAAAGGTTTCTACGTTGTTTTTATACAATGTGTTACAATGTTAACCTATGTAGAAACAAATATAAAAGGGCAGTTATCCCAAATGGGTTGACATTTATTATCACCGTTTTCATTTACCTTTGCCTAATTTACAATCACAGTGATTCATTTAATATACATTTTAAAAATATTTTTTAACTATTATGACTATGACAAAATGAAAATACAAACCATTCTGTTTCAATTAGAGAAGGGGAAATTGATTCGTTAAAACTTTTGAAAAAAATCTATGGGTTAAGGAAGCGTAAATGTGAATTACCCGAGCTTCCATTGATGTCCATTGTTTTAAGATTTCTTGCTTTAAGCAACACAACCGTCAGTCTCTCAGCTGTAGGCAGATAGCTGACTGAAAACAAAATGTCACCGAGCTCCTCCTTTCTCTGAAAACAAGCAAACAATATCTTATTTCGAAAATAATATCGCTAGTGATATTCGTTTGTCTCGCAATGTGGTCAATAAGGAATCTAAAAGATCACGACGTTTCGTATGCTACTGCAATACTTCGTCAGGTGATAAAAACTGTTGTAAGCAAGGGTCTTTTATACTTTACGGGAGGACCGTAAAGCGGTCTAAAATTCGATCGATAATTAGACAAACGAATATCACTAGCGATATTATTTTCGATACTATATCCGCAATGAGTAATATATTTAGCATTATTAATATCTTATTTGTTACTGAAATATGATTAAATGGAAAACAAAGAAACCTTCATTACAATTGAATTACGATTTCTAGAATATGAGCTATCTCTCAATAATAACTTTGTGGCGGATAAGAAAATGATTGGAAAATATCAAATGAAAACATCTTCCGTCCAAAATTGGAGATAATAAACAAGGTATTCTGGAAACTTGGACTTGTTATAAATAATTAAGAATAAATATTGTCATAAAGAAATCAAGATTTATATCGTCTTTCATGTATTGCTTCTATAATGCATCTTGAACCAGAGACGTAGCTCTGGAAGACGGGGGCATCTGCGACCTCTTATCATATGAAGAAGAAAACAATGGAAAAGAAAGGGGGAAAGAAGGGGAAAAGAAGAAGAGGAAAAGGACAAAATGAATAATAGTATTGATAATAATATCAATTATGAACTAAATAATTATTGCAAGCAATGAAAAACGGTGAACAGGTTTAATCTTAAGACTGGTTTTCAATTAATCTACGGTGACTAATAGAAGAACAGGATGAAAGAACAAATCAATAACATCAAGGAGAGAAGAATTTCTTTAAAAAATAAGAAAAGCGATGTCCCCTTGAGAAATTATTATCAATCTATCTGCCTTGTTTTTGAAGAAAGGATTACCTTTTATGTTACAGTTACCTGTTATAAAATACTAAACACAAGATAAGAACCTAAATCCATTTCACCTGTCGTCTCGTAGAAATATTTCCATTTTTCTAACCCCCCCCCCCCCCTTAGTAAAGTAATGTAATATTGTGTTATAGTTATTCTATAGTTGTCGGACATTGTATTTCAATTGTATCACGTACTGCATGCATGGCTCTCCTCTCTGACTCGTAAATCAATCTTTTTGTACTGAGGAGACTACCCTGGTAAAAACACAAATATATTATTAGTATGTTACAATTTCCCGTTTATATTGTACCCATTTCAATGCCTTTCTTGGAAAAAGTATATAGTCTGGTGTGTTTATATAAAAGCTTCCTTCGTGCGACATTCGTATGAATTGAAGGTATCTATCCATGTAAACAGGTCTGATATTAAAGTGAATAGATGAATGTGTGAACGAGCCCTGACGAACACCTCGAGGGCTGGATGGCAGATGTTACTTGAATTTCTGATCAGTATTGTATCGATTTCTTTAGTGCTGCCCTAGAGAATTTATCATGGCACACTGAACTATAATAAGCCTTCTTACAATTTGATCGGAATGTACGATTTATTTGGGAGGATTGATGGCGGGATCGCACAGGGGAGGCAGTCAATATGAAATGGATATCGATGTATGAATATCATTTCCTGCTACAGCGGTTATATTGCCAGTTGCACTCATTTTTCATCCAGTTTGTAACATATGAACTGAAAGCGCAAAAGAAAATGTTTTATATTTGAGAGCTGAGACGCTGTAGTTCCTCTCCCAGCAGTTTTTCTCAATCCAATATTTGGATTTTGAATACACAAAATTGCTAAAGTGTTATTTTCGTTTCAGATATTGTCTGCTTTTCAGAAAGAAAACATAAGACTTCCTGGCCCGAATGCAATATGTTGACGCAGAAAGATGAACCGAACAGTCGAAACAATTGCTATTGCTTTGTTATCCCATTCATATCAATTTTGATTTTTGTTTGTCTCAATTTTCTTTTTGTTAGTTCATTTCTTTGCTTGATTTCCCTTCGTTAATTTATTTCCCGCACCTCTAGATTTAAAAAATTGTTATTGAATGTGGGGTTTCATGTTGTGCCACTCATGTACTTACATTGATAATGTGTGTGGGGTAAGTGAGCGTGTGCATGTACGTGTGTGTGGATGTGCGTGTGTGTGCGTGTGCGCGCGTGTGTGTGTGTGTGTGTGTTTGGAGGGGCATATCCAAGGTTAGTTATTAAGGATGGAAAGCCTCCACTTTGTAAATAAGATTCGGTATCAAATTCCCTAAAATATAAAACGAACTTTTAAGATAAACACGTGCTTTTTTGTATATTAAGTAATGTCGTTCAGTGTCTAGAATTGAGAGGTTGATTAAATAAATGTTAACGATTCACTTGAAAAGCGGGCATTCCCCATGGTCAAGAGATTTGTGGATATTTGGGGGGTCATTTGTACACGTGCCGTCTACGAAATTGTCTACTGATTGAAGAATGGCTGCTAATTGGTGTAGCCTTTTCACAGAAACATCAGTTTGCAATCACGTGATCTTACCGACTGTGGTGACCTGAGTTCGCTCCACACATCCAGCTCACGTGACACATCTACGTCATTGATCCTGACCAATACCTCACCGATTGCATCATGGCGGGAAAACTTATCAAAGTCAAAGACTGAAAATCGGACGGTCTTTTCTTGCAGCTCTTCATACGTTGTAGGGAACTTAAAGATTTCATTCCACACCGGGTTTAGAGTCCGCCTCTGTAAGATGAGAGAGAGAGAGAGAGAGAGAGAGAGAGGGAGAGGAAAAAAATAAGTGAGAGCGAGAGAAAGAGATGCGATGAAATCAAAGTAAATCATTTTTATCAATGAAATCTGTATTTGAGGAGTGTTCTTGTTTTATGGCATTTCATGGAACACCCCATAAATGGCGTGTAGTAAATGTTTATGAAATAACTTTTGATTATAATGTTATAGATATTAACTTTTGTTTTAATATGCCTCAGTAGTTTCTCGTTTTTATATTTTAATAACACTGTGTGTCACAGTTTTTTTGTTAGCAAGAGTGCTATGTAGAACCATTTATTGTATTGTATCATCCCATTGGGTATCCATTAAAGGCCGTCTGTACTATTTTGGCTAGGAGGGATTAGACCACCCAGGGATGTCAGTGTCACTGACAGATGGCTATCTCATCATATCAGCTCTCAATTAACATAAGAAAAAGGGATCATTGGGGACCAACAGGCACCGATTAGGCATTGTTTGTTATATAGAGGGCGCAAGTAGTTATAAGTAGTGCAGTGGGGCTTTAAAGTATTGTTTGGAAGTATATACTTACTTGTACTACAGACTGTTTAATTTTTCTTTCCTCATCAGGCTCGAGAGATATCTTGACGTAGGGGTCGCTAGAACCACCAATATCCATCGCAGGTAAGTGATCGGCTAGAATCATTGAGAAGGAAAAGATGAAGAAAAAATATTTAAAGAACCTGTATGTACAGATTAACCGTATTTCGTTAACAATGGTTGGCATATATGTAAAATGATCAATATTCAAATAATACTAAAATTGTTAATGAAAAATGGGCGTCGTCATATTTTTGATCAAAAAAAATCATAACATGAGAAGTATTGATCTGGGGATGACTTGTTTTTCATTTGGTAAAACTTAATATCTCCTAGAGTCCTATGAAGAAAAAAATAATTCAGTTGGTCTTTTTTCTCAGTTTAAAGTTAGGGGTTAAAGTTAAAGTTTAGGGGCCACTACAAAGTGACCCCTACATTTCAAAATGACAGATTTTCACTATGATTGTACACGAATAGTTTTCCATATCACAATTGAAATAAGATATGAGAAGCAACTGACAATAGAACAGCTTTATACCGACTAAACTACTGCGCTTTACGTATGATTTGCATCTAATAGGCGATTAGTTTCCATATGGTATCACCATGGTAACGATCCGAAAATTAGCCCTGCTTGAGTACAACCGATCCCTAGATGCAATCCCTAGATGCAGTACATTATGCAGAACTCTAATAATTTATCATAAAACCAGGGCAGTTATAATCTATCAAGTCTTTACCACGAATTTAGTATAATTCTTTTTTTTAACAAACCGATCATGCATATAATGTTTCCTCCGAGTCCAATTTTTAACGACTAACAAGTTGTAGAAAGACTTATATATGACTGGGGAAACAAGGGCACTTGATAACCAGGACTTACCTCCCCCTCTCCTCCCTCTCCTCCCCTCCATCTTCCCCCTCCTTTATCTCTCTCTCTTTCTCTCTCTCTCTCTCTTCCTCCTTCTCTCCCTTCGTCCCCTCGCACACAAATACACACACACGCACACCCCTTGATTATTTTTTGTTACCACTGTCTCATATGTATGCTAGTAGTAATTTTGCCCCCCCCCCTTTGTGTATCTCTCTGTCTCTCTGTCTCCCTCTCCGTCGCTCTCTCTCTCTCTCTCTCTGCCCTGATCCTTATATATATGATCCACATTTGTTTTAATTTCCTCACTAAGTCCGTCTATAGCTTACAGGCGGAACGGACAAATACAGATTACCTAAATGTCAATCCTAAATGAAAATGGGGCGTTCAGCGATCTTACTCTCCTGTTCTACGTGCACTTGGTTTGTGATGGGTTAAGTAGGGTTCGGATATTAAATTTATCCAGTCCTTCACATCATCCTAAAGGGTTATTACCCGACTGCATTGTTACGTCATGCCTACGCATTTATAAAATAAAGTCATAATGCGAGTAATTTTGATACCTAACTTACTCGTGAGACCATCGTCAACATGTTCATCAGTTGTATAAAAAAAGGTCTTTGTATTCTTATCGCAATATTTTGCAGAAATCCCTTTCGGCAAGTTTATCTAAAAATAGATGATTAAGTTTAATGATATTGGTGCGTGTTTAGATCGTTGATTTAGAATTATACGTCAGTTTATCTAAGACTTGCAGGTGTTCTATGGCCAAGCGGATTCCGGGAGCACGTATGGAAGTAATTCGATACTCACCATGAAATTGCATTTTGATTATTCATGAAATATTCCAAAGTTATTCCATTCCATCGGATTCATTTGTGCTACAAAACATGATACCCACTTTCTTTTCTAATACCTCCTTTCGGTTTCTTGTTGCATTTTTCTCCTTCCTTTCTTTTCCTTTTCATCATTCATCTGTTTAAACTCTTGACTTACCTTCTTCCTTTACAGTAACATAAGAAGAAATAAGAAGACTAAGCAGATTTCAATATTTATACATTTAGGTTTTAAAGCCCTCTGCTACCCACTTTTTTTCTCTCAGTCTGTTTCCTTCTGTCTCCCCTCTCTCTCTCTCTCTCTCTCTCTCTCTCTCTCGTTTTTCTAATTAAAGATTCCTTGTTTAACCCAGTCAGCTGCCATTCAAGCATGTAGTAGTGCACGCCTGCAACTCTCATACCTATTACGGACCATTCACTTGACCTATATCTGGATCGAGCGCATTTTGTTCTTCAATGACCCTTATTACTTTTCTTTTTAATTCCTTCGCCTTCCGTTCGTCATTTTATTGCATTTCGATTCCTATAACTATTTCCTAAATATAACAGACTGTCACCTGTTTAATTGATAATAATAATGATGACAAAAAGAAGAAGAAAAAGAAAAAGAAGAAGGAGTAGAAGAAGAAGAAGAAGAAGAAAAAGAAAAATAAGTAAAAGGAGAAGAAGAATTGTAGAGGTATATGTGTTCAGATCTTGTTCAATGAAGTTAAGTAAAGTAAAGTTATTTAATATACATCAATTTTTACATCATACACAGTTCGGAGGGGAATAAATTAACACAGCATTGCTTTTATATTGTAATGAAAAATTGCATTTTGCATGGCTGATGTATTGTTGTACTTCAGGTACCCTCAAGCTTGTTACGTTGGATTTATATTAACTATTATGTCAAGGCAAATGGAAATATTATAGTGGCTTATGAAAACGTAAAGCAAGTTGAACAATCAAACAGAACGATTAAACGTCAGGGCTTGGGAACTGTAATACTTTCTGATTAATGGATTTAATACAAATTGGCTTAGACTAAAGGTTTCAGATATATCTGGATAAAGGGATTACATTGTCTGAGACATATGATATATCACTTTGATAACAGACGACTGACTCGCGTCCCGAAGTCAGAGCCTGGTTTGGTGACAAACCAGGAGACAGCTTAATTGTTTACTTTTAATTTAGAAGACACCATAGCTTACTTCACATCTACCATAGAGCGTATGGAATTTATGTTAATTCTACTTCTGAGTGACGCGTTTGCAGATGCCATGTTTCTTTCGTTTGGGGAAGACGTTAAGGAGGCTAAAGTCTTACTATGTTGTTCTAGGTAGCCAGGACATGTCGCCACAGAAATTGAATACAAAATGCAAACATCATTGTTAAGTCCCTCGGTACGAATTATTGTATTCCAATGGTCAATACTGCAAACATGGAGTGAGGTAGGACAAGTTATAATATTTGCGCAACGTAGCAACAACTAATGAATGCAATTTGCAATTTGACTATTGAGATACAATGATGAACATGAAGCTAAGTTCGTTGCTAGATAAACTTGAATAAACTCTGACTTTATGTTAAACTCTGGTTTATGTTAAATTATGCTGCAAAAACAGAAAATAGGAGCAAATTTGAAACATATCAACATTTTCATAGTTGTGGTTGACACGTTGTCTTGAAGAATTAATGTTGATTGACGGAGCCAGATATTAAAAAAGCCCCCCCCCCCCGAAAGAAAAAAATATGGCCACCCCTCCACCTTCATCCTCGACCCCCCCCCCCCCCCCCCCCCTCTCCCCTCCCAGCTCTCTCTCTCTCTCTCTTGATGTATCTCTCTTGATGTTTGGATTTGTCTATATATGTATCATACACTTCATACAAACACCTCAAATCACACCCACACGCAAATCTTTTCGCGCACACACATTTACCCACACACACCATCTCCCTTTCTCTTTTTTCTGTATTTTTCGTAATGTTTTGATTTTTCTCTGTATGTCTCTACATCTTCTTTCTCTCTACTGAATCCCCTTTATTTCAATAGTTTTGTTATTGATTCCAAACAATATAAATCAATCTTAGAAATAAAATACAGTTTTTTTTCATCTTGACATGAATTCAAAACATTTTTATTACATAGAGTACGCCTGAAGAAAAAAAATGAAATCAATTGTAACATAAATCAAGTAACCCCATCCAACCAAACACACTACTACCACCACCCCGCCCCCCCCCCCCACACACACACACACCATGCGACACACACGCCACCAACTCACATGCACACACATACATATACACGCACACATACACGCACACACACACACGCACCGACAACACACACACTCTCTCCCTCTTTCTTTATCCCTCTTCATATTTCGATTTTTGTTTCTGTATTTATGTCTTCTTTCTCGCTACTGCATCACTAACGCACATCATATCAAATCGCGAACACACGCGCGCGCACACACCTCCATCTCATCACTTTATCTGTGTCTAGACTTCTGTCACTCGTCATTTGTCTGGCGTTATCTCTTTTCCTCTTCTGTCCCTATCGACTGTTCTCTCTTTCTCTACCCCCCCCCCCCCTCCCCCACCCACTCCCCCACCCCACCCCTCTCTTGATATCATCCCCACCTTGCCGATCTAATTGTAACCTCTCTCCCATTACCTGTGCTAAATCGTTAGTAACCCTTTTAATGTCGATAATCTGGCAAGCCTATTGCATCTTCTTTCAGGGTCAATGCACTCTACCTTAATGAAGTTACCCTCATTCATTGACCGATAACTTACTTAATTCTAAATCACATTTAACGCCGGAAACGGTTAAAAGTTGGTTGTTAGCGAACCTTTACTTTGTAAAAGGTGGAAGAACATGCCCCGAGCGTGTTAGTCCCTCTTAGACCAAACCGTTTCTCACATTTTGTTGTAAATGTTCAATTCAGATTTAGATAACTTTAATTCAGAATGTACCGGACAAAGGCTTCGCATAAACTCCCGTACAAAACGATTAGGGCTCTTTATATGCAACACAAGTAATTACACCTCCTTGTGCTACATTTTGTTTATCTTGAGAATCAAATAATAATAATAATATTAATAATAACATTTATAATGCGCACATATCCGCCCCAAGGGATGCTCAAGGAGCCTTAACACATTTTGGAAATTAGGACCCCGGCTTAAGCTTAGGCTGTACTGCCATTACAGCGCTGTAGCATTTCAAGGAATTAATTCCTGCCAGGTTCCCATTTATATCACGTGGGTTGAGTGTGCAAATGTAGATCAATGTCTTGCCAAAGGACATTAGTACCGAAGATATAAAGATTATTTTACTGTTTCCAGTGCAAGATTAATCTATACCGGTGTTAAAAATGCTGTCATGAAGCTAATCAACAACGAAAATTTGGAAATTTTAAAAGCCATTGTGTTTTTCAAAAGCAATCCTTCGGTCAGTTGATGCCTCTTGTTTTGTTCAAATTGACATGTATGGCAAACGAGCAACCTTGCATGAAGCCAAAGAAAGCAACCAAAGTGTTAGTAGCTGAGAAATAAAATCGATTATTTTTTTTATTTTATTTTTTTTGGCTGCAGTAATATTGGTCAATCAAGAAAGTGTTAACCACTCAGAAAAAATAGCATACTAACATGATAATTGAAATATTTGATTATTTTAAGAAAAGCCTCAACTTTTAACGTTATGTCATTATTCATTGCTTTAACAATGTTTAATCAACAGCGGTACGAAATTTATGAATTAAAACACCACCATTTAAAATAAAGTCTTTTGTAAACCTATTTCATTTCCCCCATATTCTAGGTTAATTTGACTGTTAGTTATCCCAAAGATGAGAGACTCCAAGTCCTGGGGATGTTAAATAATAAACAATTAGTCGGTAGAGTACAAAAAAAAAAAACTTTCTTGAAACGGTTTGGAAATGTCCTTTTCGCCTTTCCGCATTTTCTTCAAGCGTTTACGATGGGCCGTCGTGTAAAAGTTCTGCATTAAATATTTGCTCTTTTAAAGAAACAGAGTACCTACTTACAGGTTGCCCTTGTATGAAGGTCATCGCAAAACAAAATCCGGTTTTAGAGTAACATGATTGCGAAGACCTGGACAAAATAGCCGAGGCGATTTCAGTAGCCTTGTCGTCCTCATTTGTATATATTTAAACAATAACGTACTGCGAAATTCGAACATCTGAACATTACTATAGGACATACAATATGGTAATGGAATTGCCCTTGTGTTGATTTTTCAAAAGCCTTTCCAAAAAGGACTATTGATCTTACCTTCGACCACTTTGATGACAAAGTCGGATGTATTGAAGTCATATTTAAGTTTGACATGAAGCCGTCCAATCTTCTTGCCTTGTTTGGAACGGATATTCGAACCGCTGATTCCATACTGGTCCGACTGATTCATAACCAGTCGGTCATCTCTTCTCGGATACAACTCCGGTTTGACGGTGCCGAATTCAGATTCGAATGAACCGCTGAATGAGCCATTGTGGCTAGAGTCACTCGTACTGAGACTGTTCAGCTCCGGATCGGACCGGTTTGGAGATTCGATCTTCTGGGGAGGTGACTGGATGCGGTTAGCGATTGGCTGAACGGCTATCCTTTCTTTAGGAATGAAGAAATTCTGAAAGAGAGACCCAAGATAAGTTATCAAATGAAATTAGAAAATCTACATTATTTCAAACTATAAACAAACAAACACTAATCAATGAAACAATAATCAATGAAATATTTTATATATCAAATGTGTATTTAAACTTGACTTGTTTCCTATTCATTTGCTTACACAAATAAATGAGCATAAATACGGAGAACCATTAATATTGTGCAGAATTTGCTGTGGATGGTTTCTTTTTATCCCGTTTTTCATAATTTATTGATCAAAAACAACAAACGAACACGATCGAATAAGCTATAAGAATGACACGTATTTGTGCATCCACCATTTGCAACTTTCGACAAAAGGACTCGGAAATGGATTTTAAAATATAACAATCAAAGAAATATGGCTCTCTTCTAAACCAAGCTCCATGAACATTCATGAGCTAAAATCATGTCAGAAATGTTTGTTTAAAATTAAATCTATAGAATCTGGTAATGACTCTCAAAGAAATGAAAATCAAAGACATAGCGAGACGTTTGTGCTTGTTTTTAATTTTGCCGTACAAGAACAGACACGTAGCCGTCGCTAGGCAACCACCACACCTCTAGCAAGGTCGCAGAAAAACAAGGTCACGTAATCAAACACTAGACGATCATTGGCCGGGAGGGGGAAGGGAAATCTCTTTTTCTTGTTCTTCTCATACAAAACGATAATAATCTTGCTTAAGAAATGCCCTTTTTTTCTTATTTGCAAAAATGTATCGTTTTTAATTAACACAATCCAACTACAAAAGGAATATGTTATTAATGCTAGCGTTACTAAAATTAATAAAGGTTAGTTCATTACCATTGTGTTCATACAGGTCTGGAATGGAAATCCATTTGGGGTATTTATATTAAGGAACACTTTAATGGGGTTGAATCCATGCTCAAAATAATGAACTCAACTATCAATAAAATATTGGACCACTACTTTGGAGTGTATTTCATTATAATGTGGAGTGAATTCAATACCAAAAACAGCGCTCCTTATACAAAATTACTCATAAACCACTGGATTTTCACTCATCTGTAGAGTAAAGCCTATAGCGTACACTGTATGATCCGACTGCAATGAGGCTTTGGAAGAATTTGCAATAGCATTATGTATGTTCATTTAGACACGTAAAATCTTTATAATTGAGGTTTTGAGAAGTCATGTAAATCGGATAAATATAAACCTCTTTGTGGGAGGAAAAGCCGAATCGTAGTGTTGTCGGATTTTGTTTTCGCGATCTCCTACGAAGCCGATTTGGCATTTCCTCTGTCTAAAAAAATAAGGCAAAATAACAAAATTGAAGTGTTCTTTTTCCTGCCCGCCTCCTTTTTGGCCGCCAGCTATGATAAGCATGACAGCCATCTTGGAAAAAAATTGCAACAAAAAAAAGGAAAATAGTAAATAGTAATGCCCTGCCTCCCCCTTTTTTGTCAAGTCCAAACGAAACACGTTATTTTTTTCTTATTTGGCCTTATGTTCAACAAAATTTCAGTTTAATAGTGGTATTACTATCTTTTTACAGAACCCCAATCAGGAAGGACTTAAATGTGTTTGGGCCTAAGACCAGATAATACCTTGGGCGGTTCAGCAATGTTGATAGTTCCGGCTGCTTCTTGCTGCTCTCTGAGACTCTTCTCCTTACATCGTGCGCATGCGCGTGAGTAGGTGTAGACAGCGTAGAGAGAGATGAGGAAGAGAGCTCCTCCTATACCGCATGCGATACCGAGTATGATGGTCGTAGACAACATTTTTTTCCTCGGGGTCGATCTGTTGAGAAACATTTCATGAAAGAAATAAAGTAAATGTAATTAAATTGTGATAAATAAATAAAAAGGACGGCAACAAAGTTAACTCTAAAGCAAGAAATGGGGCGGTTAACACAAAACAAAAAACGTTTTCATTTGCTTTTAGTTTCATAATTGTATTGCGTTTAAAATAATAAATGACAACTGCGCAGAATAAAGGTCCAACGAGTATTCACTGACGTCTGTGTTATACTGCACTGAAATAAGAAGGGTATTACACTTCACGTCATCATAAAAAGCCGGCGCGGTTTTGGCTCGTCATACCTAAACAAACATCGATGGTGTCCATCATGAGAACAAAAATATAACAAAATAAAAATGTGCTAACTCGCCTCGCTGCTAACTAGGCGTAAAAACACATTATCGCGAAGGTGTGGGGGCGACGCCTTTTAACCCAAATGTCACTTCAGTTTCTTAATTTCCCACCTCTCAGCGAAACTAGTTAAAAATTAAAGTTATAATGCTAAATGTATTACTCATTGCGGATATAGTATCGGAAATGATATCGTTAGTGACATTCGATTGTCTCAGTCGCAATGTATGGTCAACAATGGATTAAAAAAGATCACGACGCCTTTCGTGCGCCGCTGCAAACGAACTATGTCAATAACGATATTATTTTCGATATTGATGATGATGATGATTCACAGCATTTGTATAGCGCCATATATCTGTTTCAAAAAACATAGTTTTAGTTGTGCAAAGACACCATTGGGCCATCTCGTAGCCCGAATATGATATTTGGGCTCCTCGCTACACTAATATGAGCATATTTGGGCACATCGCCTCCTGAATTGGACGTGAACGTTGAATTCCCGTACCCCCCTGTACGCCTACGCCGCGAGATTATGTTTTTTTTTTCTTTTAGGATTTACAGACAGTGCTTGTGAGCACTCCAAGATTAAGTGTTTGTTCACCCAGAGTTTGTTTGTAATATTCCTTAAGATCACAACTTTGAAGGATGAATCCGATGATTTCTTGTCAGAAATATTGATAAGTAGATATGATTTATCACTGCAATATTAAACGAAACTACAGTAAAGACAGTATTTTATCCGACACTTAACTGGTGATGTAATTCCACAATAAATCAGACGACATATGTTCATGATTTTGTTTAGTCTTGTCGATAACGTTCATGAGACATATTTTGAATGCTCCTTTAGAGATGATATTTCTGAATTATGAGTGTCGTTATTCAATAAATCTCTTTCAGTACATGAGCTATAAACAATTATTCATGATGTGTTTCAGTATGATTATGAAAACGCTGATCCATGCTTATGGTCAATCAACTCTACAATCACTCTTTATGTATCGCTATAACAACAATCTCTTGCCCAACTGCTTTTCTAACATGTTTCGGCGAAATACTGACATCACTCTTATCCCACGAGGCAAGCACCTCATCTTATTCTTCCGTTTTCTGCCTTTCTTTCAACTCTTCTCTTTCTTGCCAAATTTTGAACACCATTTTCCCGCAGTGAATAGATTTCATCACGCCAAACGATTATGTGGTCACTTGGGAAATATAAAGAAAGAAATATCCGGCGCTCTTGTACACGTTCAAGAAGAAGAGACAGTTTCGCATGACAACGTTTTATCATCTTTCAGAAACGCCTTAACGACAATATCTAATAAATTGAATTTTCGGGTCATCATTTTTTCCCCGAAGAGTATAAGAATAGGGATGCGATTCACATACATTACAATTTTATATTGAATACAGAGAACGCCTCTAACGTACTTTGAATTGAAAAACACATTTAAACAATTATACTTTCAGTTTAAACATATTTGACAGTATAATATGTAGTGCACGGTTCAAAGCGTTATTATCATTTTACATGTCAATTTTTTCAATAGTTTTCTTTCAAAAAAGCATCAATTTTTGTTTGCTCCCCCCCCCCCCCATTTTACTCTCTCTCTCTCTCTTTCTCTCTCTCTCTCTCTCTCTCTCCCTGGTTTTCATTATACCTTCTATCTTTCACTCTGTATCTGTACTCATCAATTTACTTCCAGCCCGTTTCCGTTTATTTGTCCCTCTCTCTTCTGTTTCTGTGTCGTTGACGTCACTCCGTGCTCATACACTCCTTTCTCTCCCTTCTCTCCATCTCTCGTTCTCTCTCTCTCTCTCTATCTCTCTCTCTCTATATCTCTCTCTCTCTCCGTCTCTGTGTTTCTCTTTCTCCCTCAAAAATAAGTGTTTACCTTGCAATGTCATTCTAAAGCCCTTTCACAGGTCCCCCCCCCCCCCCCCGGCTCTGCCTGTCTATCTGTGGCTCTATCTTCTGTGCCTCTCTGTCAATTTTCTCCCTCACCCATTAGCGTCATTCTAAATCTCTTTCACACGAACGTCTGCCAATCAAACTGTCCGATTCGAGTCCCTATTTACAAAATTACATTTACGAGCCTTCTTCATCCAGGTATTACACCTATAGTCCCACGAACTTATATATCCGTTGGTTTCATACCTGGCTACACCTGACCCGACAGTCGTGCCGAGGATAAATCAGGTTGACTTGAATACTAATTTGCTAATGGCTTCTCTCGGACAAGACTCGACCTACATACTCTAGACACTTCTTCCGATGTTTATTTCTATGGCAGGCCGATATTTTATTCCATGGATCTTTTTATTTCATATACATTTCGAGTTCAGAACTAAGTCCATTTATACGTTGGTTCTCGAAAATTGCTTCACTCAAACAGGAATGTTTAAAATTTAAATTCGCTTTATCTCCTCTTACCCCTTTTGTATATTAATTTGTCTCACCTTCTGCGGATGTTTATGAAAACTAGCTTACTCTGTCTACCAATTTCTAATCCTATTTAATTTTAATTTATTTTATGATTTCAATACTTTTAAGGTCAATGATAGCAATTTAAAAGAATTAAAAACCACATGATGAACACGCGATAAACCTAAAAAATTTGCAGCTGAATAATAAATTATACATATTCCCTTTAGTACAAATTTCTTCAACATATGTTTGCGTATTTTCTAATCAATATTATCTCTTAAACTAATAGAATGGTGTTGAAGAGATTAGGAGATTGTTATGAAGAATATAATCAACCATTTAATGAATAAAATAAACGTAATAAAATAATTTAAGAAATGCAAACGACAATGGCAGATCTACGAGCTTATTGATCCTGTTTATTTTCTCTGTCTGTCCTTCAACCCCCACCCCTCCCCCACGCGCACGCACACACACACGGAAAAAAGTTTGCAAGAATTCAAAATGGAATGAAAACAGAAAAATGTACTGCTGTATTGAATTAAAGCCTCGGTCACAAATGCCATTTCGAACTGCTACGAACGCCGTACGAATGATTTTCAAACAACGTAAATTCGGGAAGACAAGGGGAGAACAGGGATATTCGTACGAAATTATCGTTCGTACGAACCTTTGTGACCGTAGCATAAAGGTTAAAGGAAAGAATACAAGTTGTAAACAAAGTCACGAAGAAAATTTGTAATCACGGCGAAGGGAAAAAAAAGAGGAGATGTGTCTTTATCTTTGATCGAATCTTGGGGAATCAATTACACGTGGCATTTCGAAAGAGCTTTCCAAGTAGCGCGGGCGTTTGTTTAGCTTGTGGCGCAAGGGATAATGGCATGAATCGATTCTAAAGTAACGTCTGTGTATTGACATCAACTTACCAGGAGGGTAGCAAAGGGATGCTGATATCCTGATCAAAATATCTGCCCCAAAATTCAGATTTGTTTTTTCTGGGTCGAAATTCTACAATATCTTCTGTTTCTTGTTGGATTCTTTTGTTAGATCCTTTCGACAAATTAAAACATTTAAGATCCCCCGTCCCCCTATAACAAGAAATAGTTTCGCGAAGTTGTCGGCAAGGTTGTGACGACATCATACAACACTGTGAAGGCCCCTGGTGATAAGAGGATGATACTACTTTAAATTAAACTGGTTTTGTTTTTAACTCATTGAATATATATACTAAATTCCTCTCTCTCTCTCTCTCTCTCTTTCTCTCTCTCTCTCTCTCTCTCTCACTCACTCGTGAGTAGAGTGTACAGATCATTGTTAGTAGTCACGTGTAATACTCATGTTTGCAAGCATCAACCCGTCACTTGATCCAGGCCTTATAGTCTCGCTTGTGCCTAGCTGTCAACCCGATCCTCACCCCTGGGCTTCAATACTACACTCAAATTACCATTACGAAAGAAGAGAGCGGAAAATGGCGTCTCACTACTAGATTAAACCAACCACTCTACATGTACTTCACATCTTATAGCAATGACACAGACAAACCTATATTTATCTGCATCATGTACATATGTAAAACATGGCAAAGGACGTGGGCAATAGACTTCCTTCGTTTTTGTTCAGTAGCGAAATATCCATGTGTCTTGGTAAATGTTTGTTTTTTAATGAAAGAAAGAGGAATTGTCGATTTATTTCATGATTTTACCGCACGTTTAATGGCATTCATACATGAATTTTACGTACAACATATACTTGGTAATAGCCCTTATTTTATCACAATTGTATTTTGGCAATTGTTGTTTTAATAAATAAAACACGATAAAAAGAAAAATGAAGTAAGGTATATTCAATTGTACAAAGTAGGGCGTGGTAATGGAACCAATTTATTTTTTGTAACTGAATTCGATGTGTCTTTGGAAAATTATTTTATAATAAAAGAAAGAAGATAATCAGATCTATTCATATATTCCTGCCCTATAGACACTGATCCCGTTCTACTATGTTTTGTAATTGTATGAACATGTAGTACGGATAATTTTTTTCAATCAATATTGGACATTCCGGAAGCAGGAGTTAATGCAGGATTGTAAAGCGAAGTGGAAAAACGTCACCAATCCAGCCCCGTTCATTGCTTATCCACTTTAAACTACAGATGTGCAAATACTGGCTTAGCATTCTCTATTTACCCTCTTCAAATTGAAGGTGAGAGGAAAGAAACTACTCGAGTGATATCGAGAAGGGCTTTCTTGTGAGCTCTACTCCTTAGACCACATTTCAACGATCAGTCGGTACATCTCCGGAAAACTTCGAAAGACTTCGGAAAATAATGGTGTGGAAATATTTGTTTCAAAAACATGTCATGTGAAAGTTATATCACAATGAAATATCATTCAAGAGCTTTTGAAAAATGACAATCAATATAGTTATCATCCACATCAGCCCATATGAGTTTGAGTTTGAGTTTTTTAGGGGGTGTACGAATGGTCGGTAAATGAAACTATTCAAATTCTATATACATTGTGCATTTGTATGTGAGGGGCAGCTGCAATGGCAAAAGAGCTATCGTTAAGAATGAGATAGAAATATATCCAGTCCTTGGATGAAGAAAACACGGTTAAGAAACACTGAAATAAAGGAACAGTTCTAATCACGTACAGCCATGAATCATGAAACCAGAACTTTCTAATTCCCATCTCTATTCAAGTATTCATAAGATACTAGATTTGGAGCAAGATTACTCCTTTACACAGGGGAGTATATGAATATATTGAATAGTATCTATGTTGTTTTTTTTATTAGAGAAAGGGAAAAGATAATCTTTATGAACGAAAAGGGAGAAATCAATTATAAGGTTGGTAGGACGTAGAGAAAAAAGATTTTAATTGAAAAAGTAAGCATATAAAGTAAATAAATAATGGGAACAAAAAGAAAAATGAGAGTGATAAGGGCAAAAAGAGACAGACATAAAGAGATATATACAGATAGATTAAAATGGGGAGATTGACAATGTATAGACATGTAAACGGAAAAGCCAACCATACCTAAAGGTTATACCTTTCAAAGATGATTGGTGTAAATTGACATACAATGTGAGGCAGTTTTTTAGTCTGATGCTGGGTGAGGTTGAGAAGGTTTTAAAATAATGTTTAAACACATGGACTATTCCATTCCCCAACCCCCTACCCAAACCTTATTGTGAAAATGAAGGTACTCTTGCACGATTTTTCAATGAGATATTTGGCACACGTATTTTTTTAAATATATAGCAACATTTTAGATCATGCATATATAAATATCAATTTCACGTCCAAGACATAGGGCTCCCCATCATTGACACGGCTTACATTTAATGTAAAAGGATTATATCAAGTATATCGAAAACGAACGTCATTATTGTAACCTAAACGACTATACAGCCTTTGTAATATTTTCATGTGAATGAAAGCAGAACAAGTTAGACCAATGAGTAAAGAGTTTGACTTTAAAGAGATAGTAGAAAGTAAGACGCCAATTGATTTACAATGTACTAATGTTAGAAGTGAAAACATATGGTTTAACTCAAATATAAGAGATCATAACAAAAAGGTATTATTTATTAAAAAATGGTTCGATGTAGGCCTTTTGAAAATTAATGATGTCGTAAAAAACTCTAGATTTATATCTTTGAGAGAAATTGAAGAACGATTTGAGAAAAAACATGCTGCTTTGTTTCGATAATATTACACCATAGTAAATGCGATTCCCAAAGTTTGGAAACAGAATATGTAAAGACAGGTACATGTATATGATGCGACACAAGAAGAAAATGAGGGTGTCATGAAAAATGTTTTAATGAATGTTAACACTAAAAGAAAGTCGAAGTTTTTTTTACTCTACGTTGTCTATTCATTCAATTGTTAGACCTCCAATCGAAGAGAAATGGGAAGAAATGTTAAATAGTAGAGAACAAATCGACTGGAAAGTCATATGGTCATTTAATTTACAAGCTATGAAAGAAACAAAATATCAGAATTCACTTTTAAGTTATTACACAACTAATAACCAAATAGGTATAATTTATTCAAATGGAAATTATGTAACAATCCCTTATGTTTATATGATGATCAGTTACACGACAATCTTCATTTATTTGTAAAATGCAAGCACACAAGATTGTTTTGGTTAAAATTTGGAGACATAATTCGAAAACTTTACAATGTTAATTTTTCTTTTGACAAGTTCGTTTTAATTGAAGGTTATAACTTGAAAAACAAAATATTTAAAAGTTTAAATTTTCTTATCATATATGCAAAATACGCAGTTTATTTAACATTTATGCAAGCAGAAAATCGCAGACTCATGTTTCATGAAGTCTCTATTCTTTGTATTTTCAAAAGATTAATCCACAACTGATTAAAGATCGAAAGGAACTGTAAAACAAAAAAGCTATGCATTTTTAAAACACTGTTATTCAAGAAAACGAAACATGTTTTATTTGAATTATGTTAAGATGCTACGATGTTATTTTAATTGATTGTGTATGATTGTTTGATTTGTTCAAAAGCATATATTTATCAATAAATTCATTTTACAACCAAAAAACAAAAAACAAAAAAAAAATGAGTAAAGAGTTATGAATGTTTGACATATGAGAAAGCTAAATCTAACCGAATCTCAAATTGGTAATTTAGTCAGTGGATTATGACGTAGTCACGGACAACTTTTTTTTTTCTGAGTACAAAAATGTGATGAATTTCTTTTTTGTTCTAAGTGCCTTCTCCTTTGGAGCACTACTCAGAATATATCATCGACGGCGTATTATTGTAGGTCCTCTAAAAATAAATGTCTTACCTGGGTCGTGCATTTCGACAAATTGAAATTGTAATCATTTAGTGTGATGAAGCCGGCACTACGTCTCAGTGACATTCCCAATTCAACCAATTTGAATGTCCCATAAGTATGGTGATTTAAAACTTTCAAAAAATTGAAAAAAATGTAGTGCATCCCACGTGCGTTCCATGTATAATTTATATCGAATTATATTGATTTTTCAATTCATGTTTTCTTTTTATGTTTTATGTTTTTGTTTGTATCATGTGGAGGGCTCCTTTGGAAAGCAGTTTCTTTAACTGAATCGGACTACCCACCACTGTTTTATCAATTGTAATAGATTAAAAAAATGAATAAATAAATAAATAAATAACTGTTTTAGTTAAAATTTTCATTCAAAAATGCTTCCACCGGTCAATTTCTCTATTTTCTTTTCTGCTTTTTGTAAAAGAAGTTGTCTTTTAAGGTTGGATATTCATGTAACATTTTCTCGTTCTTGTGCACCGTAGAAATCAGGAGACTGGTGTAAAAACAAGCCATTGAACCACTTAATCTAATTACGATTATTCAACAGCTGGTCTCTCCTTTAACCTTGCATATCCTTGATGATAGAAATTAATTCTCTCACTTGTCAAATAATGTCAGGCAATCATTCTTAGCAATGTGTAAGATATGAATGAAACAATTCAATTTCCCTAATCAGATAAAGACCAAATGAACTTGTGCAATCAATTGGGCCTAATTATTCCAGAAGGAATTTTCTAACCTGGCAATATTCATATTTCCTGAAGTCCAATCTCGGAGAGTCACTCTTTCTCTCCTTTACCTTTCTCTTTCTTGACCACGTTTCTTTTTTGCAATCCCGTTCTTAGCAAATAATTGAAGCAAGTTATATAAAAAGCTTCATCTGACTTGCTTCGGGCAGAACCACTCTCCAATGCAAGCACTGTCGATAACACAGATTGGAGGCGACTGTCTCAGTTCTAGACTTCTTTGCTTTGATAAGAAAAGAGTAAGATGTCTTCAGGTTCAATAATGAAGACGAACTTCAATAGATTCATTACTTTAAATGATTAATAAACATGTTAAATCAATAAGATTTGATTTTTTTGATGAGATGTTTTCAAAGAAAAATTAATATTACAGTCAATACAACGATACATGTTAAAATAACAGAGAGCTGGAGAGGGTGAATGTGGGGTGCGTGTTCGTTTTTGTGAGTGATCGTATATGTGTGCGTGCGTTTGGTGGGTATATGCTTGTTTGCGTGTGTGTATGTACATGTGTTTGTGTTTGTGTGTGCTTGGGATAGAGAGTATGAAATAGTACATGTTAAAATAACAGAGAGAGGGTGTGTGTGGGTGCGTTGGATATTTGTGAGTGCGCGTATTTGTGTGCGTTTATCTTGGTGCGTATACATTTGTGCAGTGTGTGTGTGTGTGTGTGTGCGTGTGAGGAAGGGAGAGAGACAAAAGAAGGAAAAAGCGCCATGTTTATAATTAAAACTTCACTCAGAGTAATCAGAGTTCTGATTAGAAAGACGGTGTTCTATATGATGATGAATGGATATCCTGGGTTTATTCGTAAGATCCCTTCTTTCAATTGCCGCCGGATTACCATCGTTCCCCAATAATGTTATTCCTTTGGGAATAATCGCCCCATTCCTTCGATTGCCCACGCTAACCTTTCATTTTATTTATTCATTTTCATTTCCAACTAAATACAAATATCATAAATACTTTGCAAAATTTATACAAAACATCATTACTTTTGAAATAAAGTTTATACAAAAATTAGAAACAAAAACAAAACCCTTGAAAAAGGAAAAGGATAATGATTAAAAATGAAACTTGATTGATGTATATTCTGCGGACTAGAGAGGTTCGCTGATAAGCAAAGCTTGTGAATTGTGGACCCTTCAAATAGTAACAACCCAAAATAGGCACATAAACGAAGCAAAAAAATAAAAAATGTGGCCAACGGAGACAACATTCACAAAATCACGGAATGATTCGAAACAACGTAAAGGTACAAATTCATGACGGAATAGAGAGCATAGAAAATCCTTGGAAGATTTAAGACAACAAAAGCCCGTTAAACAATGTCAAAATTATGAACGAAAGAATCTATTAAGAAACAAGCAAAGAGAAAGATGGCTATTACATGAATATAAAAAAATAGGCGTTTATGAAATTGTATTTGGTCAGCATGATGGAACAGTCATTGCAGCAATCCGGGTCGGTTCATGAACAGAATCTGTCGTCGCCTCATCATAATCACTGCGCTCTTAAAAAACACTGAAATCTTGCAATAAGAAGGCATCAGAATTATGTGCGTCTCTTTTTTCCAATTTTAATTTCAGGAAGTATGGCCGCTATTCATTGTATGATGACAAGCCAGGATGAAGTGTATCGCTGACTTAGATAAGCTTTCATAGCTGGTCGGGAGATATGAGCGGGATTAAGCGCCCATATTGAAGGAGAAGTGGTTCAATTCTTGAGGCAGTTTGATTTGATATGAGGTTAGTATATAGGTCTCTTTAATTTGACTGCAAAGTGTGTATGGAAAGAGATAGAGAAAGAGAGAGGGAGGGAAAGATAGAAAGAAATGAAGAATGAGAGAGGGGAGAGATATAAGGGGGTAAGAAAGAAATATTGAGGTAGAGTTAGGGAGAGATGGAGGGAGGGGGAGGGTTGGAGGGAGAACAAAAGGGGGGATTTTAATGATAAAGCAGAAAGAGGAATTCCGAGCAGAACTTTGGTACTCGCCCAAAAAACACTTCATAATTATATGACAGAAGACTTGCTTCAATAAATAAAATTGGTGCTATGCTAAAAGTTAAGTCCATTCAGATTGTAATTCTTTTGCATAGACAATTAGGAAACATGGGGCCTAGCTAAAGGATTGTCTATGAGCTTATTTCGGTGTACTATTAAAAAGACTTATGAAACGGGTGACCGGCGTAATATGTAATTAGCGCTTAGATACACCGTCGATGTACAAAACAAAGCGTTAGATAAACCCAGAATATTATCACTAATAAATGGGACTTTAATGTATGGTTCATTGGAGAACTCGAACATTATGCAATGGTAAACAAGGCAAGTACATCATGAGGAAGAAATACGAGGAAGAATAAAAAGCATACGTGCTTTTTGTGTCACTGAGCAAAACACCTCGTAATTTACTGGCCATCAATATTCCATCGCTTCAAGGGTATTAAAATGATCTACTTCGATGGGCATTTACATCCCTAAGTGCCATTGAGTAATCATCTTTTAAATCTCGATAATCCATCAATGATTTCTTCGTTTAGAATGCGTAGGCGCCATGGAGTGTGTTCGAGTGCGAGGGCACTAGCCTCGGGCCAGTTTTCTGGATAACGTCCAAAATAAAGCGTTTTGAGCTAGACTCATTCTTTGTGTAATACGGAAAGCGATCGTTTAAGTAATGAAAAAGAAAATAAACAATCAAAATAATTAAATTTGGAGTACATTATCTTATCACATGTCAAAACCTAATTTTTATTAAATTCATTCAAGTCTAGATATTGCGATAATAATAATCACACTTTGTATATTATGTAAAACTACGTTTCTAAGCGGTTTGCACTGTAATGATTATTACCCCTGTCATTATATTCAATTGCTAATTCGCACATTGTATTGCACACGCTCCGCGCCTTGGTGAGTGTTCCAGCAGGGACATGTTAGTCAACTAACATGTCCCTGGTTCCAGCAAGGCGCCATTTGGTGGGTGTGTACCAGGAAGGCGCCATTTGGTGGGTGTGTTCCAGCAAGGCGCCATTTTACAAGCGCACACATGCCACTCCAAGCACATTAAACCGTTGACTACTGAATTTATTCATTGTCATAGGCTTAATACAGGGACCACTAGGTTCCAGTAGGTATTGGGTTAACTATTGCATCCTAAACCGGTACCCATTTATTACCTGGGAGGAGAGTGGAACTTGTAAATTAATTTTGTAATGTCTATTATTAGCGTATTTCTATATATAGTTTGCCTGAAGTGCGTAAAAGTCTGACAAAATAAAAACCAATGGAGCCACCTTTAATAGAAGAACTTTTCATTAGGGGTTGACTCAACTTGATTCATTTAACATGTTAATTTGATATTGGTGAGAACGGTGCGCGAGCATCGTGATATTTACTTTCTCATAATTTGACAATTAAATAGCCTGAAGCTATAGCACACGCAGTATAATGGTACACAGAGCGGTATTAAAAATTGCCAACGCAATGTTAATTTAGTAGCAAACGATTTATTGAGTTTCATTTCACAAATATTATCAAGAAGTTCTCATAAGAAAATGTATTTCTTGATTAAACAAGCGCCTATGCTTAGAAATTACTTCTGATTCTACTTGTGTCATTTTAATGAGGTATCAATGCAAGCCGACGGCATTGTTCTTGACTAATTTATTTTACATTCTCCTGTCGCTACATCCATTATTAACTTTATTTATTTTGTATTCTCCTAGTCTATGACTTCACTACTGCACAGGTCTACCACATAATTATGGAGATGGGGTTTATCATCCATTTTCCCAGCTGTGTAAATTACATTCAAAATGGCTCTTAAGGTTGTCTTATATAATCTGGAATGAGCAAGAACGAAACAAAACAAAGGCATTTTCACAGATTCACGGAGTATTGTATAATAGTTTTTATATAAATGTGTTTTTTTAATTCGTAATTGTCATTGATATTTGGATAACATGTTTACATGGGGCGGGAGCTTTTTCCATTATCAATATTATTATTATTAGGATTGTTTTTTTTTTAATTATTATTATTATATCATCTTTAGTGATATTATCATTATTATTATAAATAACATTATTATTATTATAAGTGTTAATATTATTTTCATCATTATCAACATATTTGTATTATTGTATCCTTTTTGCTTTTCATGCACATAATTATATGTATTCTAATGGTTCAATGTTGTTATACAAATGAACAGCTGGTCTTTAACAATCAGCATTCCACACGAACACGTGCATAATTTCAATGATTAAGCAAGCAGATAAAACATATATTACAAGGTTAATGTCAAAAACACCTGAGTGTTGTAGCGGGAGCAGCTTAAATTCATTTTCAATTTAGTTCGACTCAAATTTATATTTCTAACATAAGGTAAATTGGATAAAATTCCTTTTCTAGTCTTATGCACTTTGTAGTGACGTAATTATTAGTGATACGCGTCGATTTATATAAATTTTGTTATTTTCATCATTATTATTAATGTTGACATTATTTGTTATCATTTTTATTGTTATTATTACTCGTACCTTTATCATAATTATATTTATTATTATAATTTATATTAGTTTTGCTATCGTTACTATTACCGTTATCATTTTGTCTTATAAATTATAATTACCATTATCATGATAACTATGAATATCATAATCATAAATGTTATTTTATTATCATTATTCACAGCAATAATACACAATTAAGCACACAAACATGTATGGAATGGTATTCCACACTGATAATAAATGCCACCATATGGAATATACCAATAAAACTGTAATTAAAAGGGAACTTGGTTTTATGTAGTTTAAAGTAGTATACCCGTTAATGAATTGAACATACAGACCACGTAGACTGACACACGTTACTGTTTTCATAACGCTTCATCATTCCAGAAATATACCAGGGTAGGTAAATATTTGTCCTGTCAACTAGCATGACTAGTCCAATTCAATCTACTTGATTATGTAAACATGTGATAAAGTCACTTGAGACAGTGTGAGGTTGCCTTCTATCGATCGAACAAAAGTAAGTTATACATCGTTGAGAATTTAATTTAATTCAACGATCTTAACAAAACTGTTATAATAATAGTTTCATTTATATAGCGCCTATTATACATTTCTTTTCTCAGCGTTGAACAATCATGATTGTCCCGGGCAGTAGCCGAGTTACCCTACCTCTCATCAGGTTTAAAAGGAATTTCTTCCTATTGGGTAATTTTGCTTGGTCTAATGCTTTAAGTTGGAACTTTGTAAGAATCAGTAAGTCCACGTTTTGCAAGATTGCAGCAGAAAAAATTGGGCAGAGAATGTAAACAACTCTCGTTTAATTTTGGTTTCTGGACGCTCAGGGGGGCGGTTACATTGAAGAAATTAAGCTTAATTTTCCCTGTTAATAAATCTAGATGATTTGTTGTCTGATGTGTTCGCAGATAAAACATTTTAATTTTACTGATATGACATTTTGTGTTTGGCAGAGGGTCTCCGGCTCACACAACAACAACGAAACTTCTTTCATCGTGCTCTTTAAAAAAATAATATGACAACAAAACAACAAAATTTATTCGTTGAGACATGGTCTGATATTAAGTATTACAGATAAAATACATTGATTGATAATGTTAATCATTCCCAAAAGCTTTATACAAATATTAGCACGCTTAGACTCTATCTAGTGTTTATTACTGTGGTGGGAATGTTCCATATGGTGCCGAACAAGGGTTCAAATTATAAAAACGATGATGGGCATGTAATAACAATATTCAATCCCGTCTGTCTTTAAATGTATTAGATGGTGGGCGCTCAGTGTTAATGCCACTTCTTGACAGTCTAGTAAAGAAAACGTTTTAATGATTTTGTTAGAGTCAACCAGTCAAATGTTAGTCTGTCTTCACGTTTGAAAAGACTTCAACGCTAATTGGGTAGATATGTCGGCTATTTTTTAGGTTGGGGGGGGGGGGGCGTAGCAATCTTTGATCTCAAGCATACACTGCAATACGTAGACAATAATATTTTAATTTTATAGAGCTGGTAGACCCCCCCCCCCCCCCCATCCCCATCTCTCGACAGACGACACCGCCCTTCCATTTAACATCAATTAATACTGCCAGTGAGCAAAGAATAGCATACAATACAGCTTGATATAAGCATAGTAGGTTGATTTCATTAGGCTGTACAGATGTTATTATGGAGAAGGCCGTCTAGACTTTCTTGCTGATTATTTAGCTGATTATGTTTCAATTGCGTTGAGAATAGGTGGAATAGATCCACCCTGTATAGTCATTATGCAAATGACCTCAGAGTGTAATTGAATTAAATTATTCATCAAGAAAGGTCTCTTGATGTAAATCGTCCATTATTGTGTACCGCATGGTATATAAGAAGATTCTAGGGCTCTGATTGGTCGAAATGTAGGCATGAAGCTCGTTATTGCATGGCTGCTGGGCGGCTTAGCGAAAAAATATTGACCGGGCATAGTTCAACTCGCGCGTACAATACAGAGAGGCAATAGTTGCCTGTAAAGTTGACAATGGTTGATAAGCGCAATGCTCTTAGACGGGTAAATTTCCCCACAAATAAACACATTTAAACGGGCAAATTGTGATTTTTTAATAGTGAATTGACAGTTGTGATGCGGTATATGAAAGAAATACTGACTGCTTAGTTTTAGATCGCGGTTAAAACTATAGCTCCTCGGTGATCCTGAGACTGTACGTGGCCCTCGATTTATTCTCGGGCCACTGTACAGTTTCGAGATAACCTTACGGGAATATAGAATCGACACAAGTTTGTACTAAATTACAGGCTTAATTCAAATGTAAACTATCTAATAATTATCTCTCATCTTATGTAGTATAATTCAACATGCTTTATCCAATCTTTTAACAATAGTCATACAGATAACTATAAGTCCTTCAACATGAGGCGTTTCTTACCAAAACAATGTTTCAGTCCCGGTTCGTTTAAAAGTGACCCGAGTTTAATATAATAGTTTGAGCTTAACATAGCCCAGCTGTGTGCACACTAAGCTGATCACTACCATGACTATAATCATACTGAAATATCACCTAGTATTACACGCTGTATTTGTTTTCCGAGCATAGGCACTAGACATTCTATATGTCTATATTAATTTATTATGCATATCATGTGATTAATAGCATTATATATGCATGTTCCGTATAAATGTATGTACGCTTTATACTACGGTTCTAAGCGCTTCTATCTATAATCTGTTTTATCATTCCAAAGCCAGATATCTACCAATGGCGGATTTAAAGGGAGAGGGGGCGCCTCGCTTGCTGTTATTATCCTTTGTATTTTATTCAAGAATGAAATGTTAAAGTTATGAAGAGATTGGCATTGATAGTTTCTGTGATAAATAAAATTGACAGATTCATGTAAACAAAGCCACAAAGTTTCCAAGTCTCATAAATCTCCAATAATCACAGATAGAGCAACGTCGATCTGGCGCTGCTCAGTGGCCGCCGGGCTCACGATCAATTGGGCAAAAAAAAAAATCCATTTTCGGTTTAACTTAATATAATAGAGTGGACTTTAAAAGATTATTAGTAATATTATTATTAACGTCACAATCATTACCGTAGAAGAAAGAGAGTTTCGCTGCATGTACACCATGTACATAGAACACATAGACTATTATGTTTGATATCGCATTTTTTCAGAATATTATCTTCTCGCCCTCTCCGAAGAAGCCGTTGACTTTATTTCACAATTGTAATAGGCTTCACTCGATGGATCGGGCGAGACCACATTGCCATACAAACCTTCTGAGACTGTCAGTATTCAAATGTTTGCATACCTAGATCTAAACTACTCACATCAGCTCCGATGCCTTTTTTGGATATTGACTGATCAACCCTTGTCTGAGTTGGGATTTTCTATGTATCAACTCGGCAACGTTAGCAAGCAATGCTGTGCCGCATGTTTAGTAGTTCTAGGCACGTGTCTATAGCATTGGGAGCGAGCTGAACATATCGATTGTGCGGTAATATCAACCAGGTGTATCCTCCGGTGGCTTTAAACTCGGAAAATGTCACGAAGGGCAAAGATATCAAGCAAACAAAAATGATACCTTGTAGACCAACCCTCGGTCACGTGACTTACCCCCATCAGGACAGCCACACATCAATGTAAGAAAGTAATACGGCTGCTTCTTTTCTGGCTTTATATACAAAGAAAATTTCGAACATCGATTTTTGTTTTGTTTCAACAGGAATCATATACTGTTAAAAGTAGGTACGACGCGTGTCATCCTTATTGTTGATCATTCTATTCATGCATTCAAGCTTCAAAAAATATATTAATACTAACATTTATATACAATTTTGTTGAAGTGGATATGTCGCGGTTAATTGCATACGTCATCGGACTGCGGATCACATGGTTCGTGGATTGAGTCCCGCCGAGGTACTATTTTTCTTTGGCAAGACATTAATCTACATTCGCCAAACTCGACCCAGGTGATGTGAATGGGTACCTGGCAGGAGATTATCCTTAAAGGGACTTGGTAACAATATTCAAATGAGAGAAAATAGAGCTAAGGTAGTGACTTCAAAGCTAGATATACAATTGAAGATAATCTGAAAGTTTGAGTGAAAACAGACCATTATTAACGATAAGTTGGGAAAAACTGGTCGATTCCTGAACTCTCTAACTATGTTGTTACAACTGATTTACATTTTAGGTGAATGTAAATCGTCACAAAGCAATAAATTGCTCTATATACCATTCCAGACATTTAAGTATTGACAGATTTTAAAAAGCCTGTCTTGTGTGTTATTTTCATGAAAATACGATTAAGAAAATTCAAAAATGGTTTGGAGAATAAACTGTCGGAAGGTGTTGCACAGTAATGCCTTAAAAAAAAAAACATAAATATCTTTGTGGTTTGAGTGATGTTTTGCATGTTAGAGGGTTAGCACAGTAGAAGGAATATAGTAAGTAACATCTCATACAAAAATGACGCAGTTTTATCATCAACCTTTAACAATGTTACCGAGTCACTTTAAATGGTAGAGCGTAATAATTGTGGAGCACCAGAGTGAATTTTAAAAAAAAAATTAAGTACTTCTGAAGTAAACATAATTACTGCATTTAAATTGCTTTTGAAAGACTCAAATATTCGAATTTGTTTTCACATATTTAAAAGGATAAAATAAACTGTCCTTAAAAAGGGAATAGTTATTTAAGAAATACAGAGACAAAATACAAAGCCTATTCGGTTTTCGTTTTACAAACAAAATGAAATTATCAATTGAAAGTGTATCAAGTTATTTCTTCACAATGTGAGCGGTCCTGCTAAAATCGGGCTCACTATCCAGCTGAATTGAGCTTCACTTTATTCAATGTGCAATCGATGAATACCAAGCGAAATAAAACACGAAATCCTTACATACACACCACTTCGTACCAATAGGTAATTGCGAAGGCTTTCCATTCGAAGTTCGGAGTGGATATTTAGCCCCGGGCACTAACCTTTCTAGATGAAGTAACATTGAAACAGTAGCTTGATAACACCCCCCCCCCCCCCACCCCCATTCTACAAAGCTTAACCTTTGCATGGGCAAAGCGTAATATTCGTCGGTCATATAAATAGTTTTTTCAATCCTATTTTTTTTTTTGCATCATTCTATTTTGAGGATGTCGATATGCCTAATGGTTCATGGGTACTGTATTTATTGCGAAACCATTATAGAGCACTCTTATTGACGATAATAAAACGTTACTACGTCGACACAACAACAAAAAAACAAAGGTTATTCGATTGAGGTCTATGCTGTTCATATTGCGCTTTCATCTCACCGATTGCAGCTTGGAAATTCAATTTATTGATCTACATTATGGATTTAACTCCTCGGGTGACCAGATTTTCTAAATAAAACTGAATATGCGATCATTTCTATTGTATATAACAACGAAAGCGGTCAATTTTATTACCGACTCGTACGATCGCCATGTACCAAGCATCTAAACATGCACGGAAAACAATTATCAGAGTATCAAGGCCTACACTGTATTCGAACGATGAGATACGAAACTGATACGCATTCAAAATAAAGTGATGATGACGTGAAATGCTATGATTTTACCAAGTACTTCTTAAAGGTGGGCTTCGGCGCCGCAAGAGTTAATGGCCTTTTAGAAAGAAAATCTTATATTCAATTCATTACCATCGTTGACAAAATGGAACGACGAACATTGTCCAATCATGGACGAGATGGCCAATCGATTAAACTCAGTCAGATCAGTCTTTTGGCACTTTTCAATCAAATGTCCACCCATACGTGAAAGTACATCACCCTCAGATTTCTCTCTTGACGACGTGCTCGAGTCACACTGGCACCGTAGTACTTTAACAACCCTTTGGAAAATTAGCTTTATATCTTTACCCTACGAATGATGCACCATTAAACCATTCGGGGTTCATTTGTGAAATAGTGCATCCTGAAAGATGCACGTGGTCATCACATGAGGCTCCATTCTGTACACCAGGGGCCCATTTCACAAAACCTTTTTTCAATGACAAATGACAGAAATCAGTGACAAATCTGCTGATAACCAATCACAACCAAGGATTTCAGTAGCTTATAACAAAAACTGTCATATGTCACTGATGACAAGTTTTGCGAAATGCCCCCAGTACACCAGTAAATGCTTGTTCAGATATGACGAGGTAAACCACCGCGACCAACCCCCACCCCCCCCCCCCCCCCCCCTTATGTCGTCAATATATTGCTCGTTATACTAGAGTAAAGCTTATACCAAAGACTCGTCCCGATATGACGCGGCAAACCGCAGATTTTTTTTTCTTCATAATGACGTACTTAAGGGGCTTTCACACCGGGCCTTGCGTAGAGTTGCGTAGAGTTGCGTAGAGTTGCGTAGCGACTACGCCGATCGTACGCAACCCTACGCAACTGTACGCGGAGGGACGCAAATGGGTACGCGAGATGAACGCAAAAAATTAAACATGTTTAATTTTTTTCGCGTACCTTCGGCGTAGACTTTTTACGCAGAAACTACGCAACTGTACGCCAAGCCTACGCAACAATACGCTACCCTACGCCAGTCCGACGAAGCATTAAAAACGTATAAAGATTTGTTGTTGTATATACCTGGATGTAAACTTGGCAGGTATTGATCATTATTTTGAAGGGAAATTTTTTTTTTTTTTTATAAAGCTTTTTTGCCTTTATTCAGATCTTCATAATTATACAAAATGATGAAATAGGAACACAACTGTTCTTACAGTATAAACATACATGTAGTACATTGTCTCATACATTATAAACACAGACATATTTAAAAAATATTTTCCATAAGTATCCAAACTAATATAGTACACATTCAAACAAGTGTACAGAATGTGCTCCAATTCCTTTAAAAAGGAAAAGATGACGGTAATACTTGAATACAACATTATAAAAATGAACAATTTTTACAACATAATATGCAAATTAATTAGTTCAATATAAATTAAGCAATCTGAACAAAGATTTTCTTTTATAAACAAAAAGTATAAGGTGAAGGTGCTGCTTCATAACCCATGATGACAAAATTTGCTATATTTACATATAATAATACGGTGCATTTTTCATTATAACCATATAAGGGTCTTGTATCAGTGGAGGTCTGTAACTATACCGTTATTTAAAAAATATATAAATATGAAATATAAAAAAACAAGCAAACACGATAGCAGATAAATGTCCGGATCAATGGGAAAGTGAGTGAGTGAACAGGAAACAGGAATTACAATATATATACAATCAGTTCCCCTGCCTTAAGGGGTAAAATTTTCCCATTTTTGATAATGTATTGGCAGTTTGTCCTTTAATTTTGCTTTTTCATGTTCAACTTTTTTTGAGTTCTCTACAGCCTTACATATTTCTTTACTAGTTGGGAACTTTCCATTTTTACGATTACTGTAAATCATATATTTGACCATAATCAATACATGATTTAACAATATATTATCTTTCATATTTTTTCTGAAACCAAGCAACACATCAATCCATTGCATATTAAGAAACTGAAACATCTTTAAACTGTTTCCCATCTCATTCCATATTCTGGTCCCTTCAGAACATTCAAAAAAGATATGACGATAGGTTTCTACTTCTTTTCTACAAAAGGAACATAAATTTGAATGTGTTAAACCAAAAAGATACAATTTATCATTACAAAATATGATGTTATGTAAAAGTTTATACTGAAATTCCCTTAACTTCCCATCTAGAGTGGAAAATCTGGGGATTGAAAAACATGTTGTAGTTTCCGACTTATCTAAATTTAAAGCTATTACCTCTGGATGTTTAAAAGCAAATGCATCTTGTATTACAGCAATAAAAATGTTATAGAGCATTTTGGAAGAGACAGACTCAAAAGAATATATTGTTTTGTTAATGATAAAGTTAATGTTGGAAAGATCAACAGTGTCATTTAGAGTATCATCTCTCCCTCTGCAATTTCTCTTAATCTTCCAGGCAGCTGGCAATTTGGTGTATAGATCATTAAGCAAAAACAGATCGTCTACATTAAGACCTTTCCTTATGAAATAGTCCCCTGATCTCATATCACCTTCTGCGTCCGTCAAATGTTTAACTTGAAAAATGTTCACATGAAATAATTTTGCATTAAAAGGAATTATCCTACCTTCAATAAAAGTATTGTTAAAGATAATTTGATTTTCATTATGTGTTTCTTTTACAATATATTCCTTCTCCTTTAGATAATTCCAGATGTTCAAAAAAACCAAGTATAGATTGGGTGCCTTAATATTGATTGTTTTGGGATTATAATTGCAAAAAAATATTAACTTTCCTCCTACCGTTCTGAATATGTATTCGAAAAATTGTTTCCATTTCATGTCATTATTGCCACCAAGCAGTTTCTTAATCCACACTACACGCTGTGCATAGATCATGTACTTGAAATTCAACATTTTCAAACCCCCTTTATCATAATTCAAATATAAAATATTCCTTTTTATCTTATCATGTCCATTCCATATAAAATTGAAATGCTATTTTTGTTTACATGTGTGCGTTCTCACATTTATTCTGTTCATGACGAAATAGTTTTTCTTTGACTTTATTTTGTATTCTTGCTTGTAATTCTGTTTGTACTACTACAAGAATTTTCAGACTGACATGTTTTGCTTGTTATGGTTTATTCAATTTGTGATGTTGACATCTCAGGCTGTTGATATAATAAACAGAGATAAGACTCACAAACTGATGCCTCTTGCGAAATGTTATTATGTTTTGTGGAAATCTGTATGTATTTGTGTCGGTTTGTTTGCTTGTGTGTACGTTTATGGTCCTGTTTGTATGCTTGTAAAATAATTTTGTTTCATTGAAATGAGCAAAGAAATAATTTTGTCTCACTCTGTTAGTGAGACTGAGTGAGTGTGTATGTCAGAAGTAATAAATGACTAACATTTATATCATTACATTGTCACACACATATACGCTACGGACAAAGGACAACAGCTATCGTCTTCAAACTTTCAGGAAACTGTTATGGAATGATATTTACAAATGAGTGAAAAAAAAGGATATGGTCAACAAATATCAGACTTCTGTCCACATTTATTCACAAATCAAAATAAGCGCTCTTTTGTTGGCGTTTTGAGGTATCGAATCACATCACGTGACCTTGCAATGTACATCAACAGAAAGTTCATTTATTACCCTTGTGAATGAGTATAAAAATGTAGTACATCCACAAAGATGTCTGCATTTTTTGTAAAATAATATCTTGAACAAATTAACATTACTGCAAAAGAGCCTCAGCAGTTGTTAATACCTACTAAAAAATTGAACATTTAACGGTCAAAACCGTGTACCAAATGCCACTTTTGGCAACCCTACGCCAGGCCTATGCAAGCGTACGTTACCCTACGCCAATTGCCTACGCCGTAGGTACGCGGTGCCTACGCACAGGGTACGTAACTATACGCAAGCCTACGCAAAACCTACGCAGCGACTACGCCGAAGCATCAATTTATTCATGAGTACGCAGCTTAACTTCGGCGTAGTCGGTACGCAACACTACGCAACTCTACGCAGATCCGGTGTGAAAGGGGCTTAAGCGGTCACATTTCCGTATTTTATAATAGACTAATAGAGAGGGCCAATGGGACGCGTAGGATCTTTGTTGCGCGCATTTGCCATTCGTTCAGAGTACGTTATAACAAAAAGAAACCTCCGCACTTTACTGCTTCAAAGCTCAACTTAATAGGGAAATGCTAAGGGAATTTATTCCACCCTAATGTATCGTTTTCAATGATTTTCTGGCGTGAGGATGGTCCTTAGATGTCGCATCTAGGGAATACGAGAGGGAACTGTTAAATCCTAATTGCTAAGGTTTGTTTCATCGCCGTCTCTGCACCGGTCACTAGATTCTCATCAATGACGTCATTACAAAGTACAGCGTGAGGGGTGTTTTTTTATAAGGCCGACGTGTTCACACGAGCAAACCTGTGGAGTAGGGTGGGTCCAGCCAGAGCATATCTATTTCCAGAGAGTGACGACGATGGAGGTCGCCTCTTATTGGTCAGTTATGCCATGGAGTTCCAAATGGTCCCCTCCCGTAGAGATTGCACGGGGGAGGGAACTACTTGGAGCTCGAGATTGCTGATGTTTTCCAAGCGTTTAGATCATTAAAAAAAACAGAATGAAGGAAACATTTGTTTTTAAAAAGACCTTAAGTAATTCTTGTTCACCTACCATCTGATGATTTCCTTCTTGATAGTGAGAAGAAACAATGTTTAGAATCATTTATATCTCACAATTTGGCTTCTGAAATTATAAATACGTGTCTTGAGCTATGGGCATCTTTACCATAGTTGGACAAAAGTTTCATCCCTAATTGTACGTTCAATGACTTCATGCAAACAAAATACAATTAAAGACTATATGATAATTACACGTGATCGATCCCATGATTAGTATCAACTGACTTTTCATTAGATTGGTTTGATTAATTAGCCTAGCCTTGGGACCGATATAGGTTTTGAGAAGTAAATGTCAAAGTATCTTCTCACAGTCTTCATTCTTGTACATCTTTAAGGCTCTTTCTTATGATGGCGTAATGTGTAATACGCGTCACATTTCTGCATCTTATTACACAGAGGTCAGTAGTTGCCACTCAATGTACGGCCATGCATCATTGAATGGATAATTAGTTTTTTGGAACACCGTCAACAGTGTGTCAAATATCAAGGCACTCTATCTCAATACTTACCTAATTATGCTGGTGTACCCCAAGGAACTAAATTGGGCCCAATCCTCTTCCTAGTGATGATCAACGATGCTTGCGAAAACATACCAATCGATTGCTATAAATATGTAGATGATCTTACTTTGTTGGAATGTCGAAAAGTAACCGATCCCTCTGACTTACCAGCTGTCCTCTACAGTTTGGATCAGTGGTCCTGTCAAAATCACATGAAGTTAAATCCTTCAAAGTGTTTTTCACTTAGTGTGACATTCTCCAAAAATCTCCCTGCCGAGCCAACTTTTTATATTGATGACTCACCCCTGCAAAACTTCCAATCTGTCAAAATTCTCGGTGTCATTGTGCAATCGAATCTGAAATGGGATCTCCATGTCACTGAAATCCTCAAAAAATGTAACAGAAAGTTGTATATGTTTAGGCTTCTGAAACGATATGGATTGTCTTTAGCTGATCTGAAACTGGTATATACGGGCTATATTCGTCCTGTCATGGAATACTGTACCCCAGTTTTTAATGGTGGGCTTACACAGAAACACATAAGAAGCTTGGAGCAAGTTCAAAAAAGAGTATGTAGAATCATACTGGGTCCACGATACACAAATTATACCAATGCCTGCCAAATATGTGGACTCTCAACGCTTGAATCCAGAAGGGTAAAGCTTTGTCTGGATTTTGCTACATCCTTAGCTAAGCACCCAACATGTAATACCTGGTTACCTCTTCGGAAAAACGTACCCATCTCCTTACGCCATGCATCTAGATATCAGCAGTTCAAGTGCAAAACCAATCGTTTCCGAAATAGCCCCATACCTTACTTTGTCGACCTTCTCAATAAAGCCAAGCCCAATTAATCAAAGTAGATGAATTAATATACATTTTTGTATTTGTATTATACTCTTTTTCACAGATGTTGAAGTTTCCTGATTTTTACTCTCCATAAGATAATAACAAACCAAATTAACACAATTCTGTTCCCTTTCCCTTCAATAGCCACTTTATATCTGAAGTAAAAGGAATTTTAGAGTGCCACAATTGTTCTGTTTTTTTTTTTTATATCATTTCTCTCAACAATAATACAAAGACTTGCAATATCAATCTTCAACAATGTAATGAAAAGAATATGTACTTTTCTATTTTTTATTTTCGGATATTGTCTTAATGACTCTTTAAAAATACATGTATGCAATTTATATTTTTTGATGTATATGCATTTTCTACAGCTTCCTCTTATACTTTTTCTTCATGTTTCTCTTCTCCGTTTTCCTGACTTCATGTTATATTCTGTTTTTCCTATTTTTGCTGCCCAAGCAATCTTATCAAAGTAACTATATATACATGTATTTCAATATTGTCAAATTAATTGTAACTGTATTTTATATTTGTACACATGATCAATTCAGCCATAGGGCTGCGACACATGTTTTTTTTAATAAACCCTGATTCAATTCAATTCAATTCAATTTATACTTTTAAAAAATGGTGCGGCGGTTAACCGCGCCATATATGAACATGGATGTTGTGCTCATGAGTGGACAAGAATATCTCAACATTTGGTCGCATTTATAATAGTTTGTGTTGTATTAGAGGATACCGGACATTACAATGAAACGATTTAAGTACACAAAAGCCTGCAATGTATCAACTCGACCTTTAAAGAGAATGTTGAGTTCTAGAAAGAGGTGAACAATAATTTGTTAGCGTTAACATGTTATTATGCAAGTGTGAAAGAAAATCGGATAAAAAATGTCCCCTGAAAAACATGGCTCTTCAAATGCCTTAATATTCTAAATATGGCATGTAAAGTATAACACTCGGGACGTATTTTATGCCACATGTAAGTGAAGTCTCATATACATATTTATGTGAACAGTGCTTGTAACTTTACCAAGACTGGGCCAAATTTCTTATCATTTTGATGATTCCAGAACCTTGCAGTACTCACCAATACTTATGTGGTAGATGATCATCCTTTTCCGATCGATTCCACAAAGTTTCTTTCACAATGCAATCGCATGACCTGAACTCAACTTTATCTTTAAACAAGAAAATAACCACAAAGGGCTGGGTGTACTGGATAAATATTAAGAATAGCACACAACCGCGTACACGGACTCCAGGTCCGGCGGTTTAATTAATATCAACAATGATAATATACTGCTTATCTTTGTGGCGCACATATCCAAAGGTGCTCAAGGCGCTCAAAGATTACATCGGCTCTGCCATGCTCTGGCCATGCTACCCTTTCCAGGAAAAATTCAAGGAAACCGGTACACATTTAATACCTGGGTGAAGAGTAGAAAATGTAGATTTAATGCCACGGTGGGACTCGAACCGCAAACCTTGTTAAATCAGTCCAATGTTGCATCTCTTTTATTGAAATGAAATGAAATAAATTAGGATTTGTGATAAGCTAGGCCACCTTTGAATCAACGTTTAGCAGAGGAGATTCTTCTAGTCCACCAAGTTCAACCAGAATCCATAACTTTATTTCATTCATTAAATTGTTCACTATTTCTCCCGATTTTTTTTTTTTTTTAATCCTCGGAAAATTCCGAAATAGGTAATTAAAAAAAAAGAGAATATTTCTGCATGTTGCAGCTTTCCCCAACAGATTCCTTTTTCCATATTTGTCTTGTAAATCTTTTTTTAAACTTTCCTTTCCTATTCTCTTTAGCATGTGTAGTATGTGTACTTTTGGATGTATTTCTGTTTTAAAAGGCTGTTTGAGCTGCCCACATTTCTCTATCAATATTTATGTAACTGTATACACATCATGCACATGGTAGACTTGGTTGTAATAACATTGATATCCATCTCCAGTCTTAGAGGCCATTTAAAAGGCATCGTTTAACAAGTGTTCAATATGGGATGCGCGGCACAACGTGTTATCAGTGTCTGTGATATGGTGTAATATTGAAGCCCTAAAAGAATCGCGCTTCAAAATTGTCGAGAAGTGCCTCAACTGAAGAAAGTAAAAATCTTTGAGTGATCGGTTTTACCATACTCGTTATCTCAAAAATTTAGTTTCGATTTCCAATCATAAATATCTTGATAATCAGACAGGCGATCGGCTTGTAAAAGTCATGGGGTTCCTGATTGACCTAAAGGTTTATAATTATCATTGCAGCATGAGCTAAATCCAGGATTTTGTTTCAGAATCTGAGACAAAGTTACCGGATCTCTTTAAAGGAGAATGAAAGTCACAAATCATAATTCTGCATTTGAAAAATGATTATAATATCAGTCATTTGTAATCACTAAGAAAAACTAAGATCTTGTTCATATTTTTTTGATAAATCAAATTAAAGAAGGTCATTTCATCACGATCCTACCGGTATTTGGCTGCCGCCATTTGTGGTCTTCACTGGAAATCGTGACGTAAATGCGCTATGGGTGTTTGATTGGCCAACTTTATCAATCATGCACCTAAACATAATTGCATGCTTTATTAATTCCTCAAAAATATAATATTTTATTTTGTAAATAAAAATATTAATTTGAATTTTGAATAAATTATATTTTTCATATTAAGACAGTAATAAAATAAATATCCCTTTTTAATGTGAGGTCGAGTAAGTAATGTTTAAATCGGTCGGCAGAGATTCGGGCCCACGCGTGGGAGCTTGATCAGAGCACGAACGCACGCATATGTGTAGTTTGGGACTTTTTACATTTTGAAACCGTTATTACCGGTCTTTAATTTGTGAGTGTTCGGTGTGTTTGTAGATCTCGTGCTATCGCAGATCTATTTCTATCATCAAATACAAAAATTGAAATCAAAGTTTCGTACTCGTGGTGTACCACTATTAATTATTATTGATTGTCAGCAGCTATATGCATTCGAACCGTTGCACGGCGGTGCTCAAGGCTTGGTCTCCTGTGTGTAAGCCTTGCGAATTGCACGCATTTCCTCCAGGAGTCAACTTCGTCAAATTGGTCATTTCAGGCCGTGGTACCGGCGCGCCGCGGTGCGGCGGTCGGCGAAGTACAGTGCAAATACGTCATAATGGCAGCTCCCTTCTGAACATATAACAGACAATAACCGACTTCTCATTTTGGAAAGTTTAATAAATATACTTATCCTAAGAACCTGATTGTGGTATGAAAATGTGAGTTTAAATGTCCTCGACATAATGACGTAGCTTTTAACGAAGGGTTTCATTCTCCTTTAAAGGAGTTTTTCATGTAAACGACAACATCTTTTACTCATTTTAAGGATTTCACCGACGTCTGAGCCTTTTAAAAGGAGCATGTTTAATGCGAGAACATGGCCATGTTAGTCAGGTAAGGTGTAAGAAACAAGAAGGACATCTAGCGAGAAATAGTAGGTGCGAACAAGGAAGTGATAAAAAGAGATAACTATGTAGAGACTGATGAGAATAAAATGGAGTAGAGAGATGGATAGACAAGGAGAGGGACGAGTAGAGACGAATACATAGGATGGTAAACCAACAGATAAACATAATTAGAATGACAGAGGATAAAGAAAATCAAAGTACTACGTAGCTTTTAAAGTAACGATTGCAGTTTCCCCAATCTGTGACATTTCATCCTTTGTATTATATCCTTCACGGGCATTTTATTTAAGTCTAGAAGTGTGAACGAGAGTAACCTGTTTATATTGCCTCTGAAATTAATTTTGTATGCTGAAAACTATTAGCTGAATGGAGGCATGATATTACACTGACTCTCTACAATCCTAGCCCTAATTCTCGACTTATATTAATTATGATGACTTTCTCGAAATGGATTACCTCATGTCAACCTATAAGGCTGAGTAAAAGTCGTTATCATTTTCTCGTCACGATTCGTAGAAATTCGGCAGAAGGGGGTTCTTATTTATGTAATGGTTGATATGTTTTCTGTACTCAAATGTCATTGGGTCAATTGTAACACGAATTATTTTGTAAATTCAATTTCATTTATGCGTTTGCCCTACGGAGGTTCAAAAAAGATGAAATTGCAGTATATTGCATCGTATAGATGTCCTCGTATTCTTATATATTCCATTTCAAAACAAAAATATCGAATAACAATGATATGGGGGTGGGCTGACAAAAGGGAAGGAAAAGGGGACGAACAACTAGGAATTGATTTTATTTGGCCTAAAAGTAGGTGGTATACGAGAGAGATGCGTAGTCACGTAGTATATCCATATGGAATTGTTCTTGGAATCACCAGCATAAAGCCAAATTACGAACACGAAGAGTACTTGAGCGCTATGAATAGCAATCTAGATGGAGAAAGGCGTACCTGTGATATTAATGACCGTGTAGTTCACAGGCACAAGCCCTGATTAGTCGTAAAGTGTAACAGTGTCTGCAGTATGAGACTGCACTAGGCTCTGTTACTTTAGCCGCTCCTGACACAGCCAGAGACTGTCATATCTAGGCTCTGCTCAAGGCTTTAGGAATTGTGGTAAGTGTCAAATTAGAGTTTGCATGCTTGCAGATTCATGAGCGCAAGTTTGAACACGATGTGTGTATTGTTTAACGAAATTATCGTCATATTAGTGTATCAAACACATTGTCCAGAAACTACAGTTAAAGAGAATGTGGAGTTATGGGAAGAGGTGACAAATAAGTTGTGAGCGTTTCCATTTTTATTATGCAAGTGTGGAAGAACATCAGATTGAGAAATGTTCCTTGAAAAGCATGGCTCTTCAAATGCCTTAATATTCTAAATATGGCATGTAACAGCGTAAAAATCAGGACATGCCACATGTTCGTGTAGTCCCATGTACATTTTTTCTGTGTACAGTGCTTATAACTTTACCTAGACTGGGCCAAATTTCCTATAATTTTGACAATTCCTGAACCTTGCAGTACACATCAATATATATATATGCCAGGTGATCAACCTTTTCTGATCAATTCTACAAATGTTTCTTTCACAATGCAATCTCATGACCAGAACTCAACTATATCTTTAGCAACTAAATTATTTATACCCTTACCAAGTTTTGTAGTTTGTTATGTGTAAAATGGATTCGTTTCAAAATAATTTGTCACTTTGAAGCTTACATCTGAAATAATTCAACGAAGGACCTAGTTAAACTAGTCCACCTTGAAATATTGAATTACGAACAATACAAAAATCATCAAATTTACAAAGGTATAAATGATTCAGTTGTTAACTGTAAGTAAACTTGACAGTGTTTGAGAAAAGTTTCCCCTACATCGATTTATCCATACTACCCTAGTGCAGAGCTAAAGACATTCTGATTCGTAATTATCGACCACGTTTTCTCCAAGTTCCTAGTGCCATTCACCTTCTATGAGGTATTGTGTTTTCAAAGTCATTATGTGTATGTCTTTCTGAAGTTGTTGCTATTTCACATATTTCGACAGTTCATCAATATGATTATTATTATTTTTTTTGTTTAGCGCATAATATCACAATTAGGGTAAAACGTTTTTTCCAATATTTTACCTCGGTTTAAGCTCGGGTAGCCATAGCGCTAAGGGCATTTGGGTAACAAATTTCTTTACCTGGGTCGAGTGTGGCAAATGTAGATTAATGTTTTGCCAAAGGACGTTCGAGCTGTAAAAGGGAATTGAAACCCGGTCCTACCTTAATGTTGTCGATAGCGATTTTTCATTTCGATTCAATTCAATTCAAAATATTATTTTTCACACACAGAAATAGGGATAACCTTTAAATGAATCATTCGCTCAGTGTTCTGTCATAATATAAAAAAACTAGAAAAAAACATACGTTTCCAAATGTCCCCTTTTCACTGGTAGTTTTGGCAACAGTCCATATTTTCCCGCTGTTCTTTCATTTACAATAGTTATATTTAATTCAATTCAATTCAAAATATTATTTTTCACACACAGAAATAGGGATAACCTTTATATGAATCATTCGCTCGGTGTTCTGTCATAATATAAAAAAACTAGAAAAAAAACATACGTTTCGAAATGTCCCTTTTCACTGGTAGTTTTGGCAACAGTCCATATTTTCCCGCTGTTCTTTCATTTACAATAGTTATATGTAACCCCCCCCCCCCCCACCCCCCTCTCTCAAAATTATCTCTCGTCTGACATTTTATTACTTTTACAGGTTTATTAGATCGCTATCTTTAAAACGTAATGTAATATTGTTTTGATGTGTAATTGAGATGGGAAGGAAGACAAGTTCTCTTGTAATTGAACCACACAATGCCTCTCTAGGGCTGTGTACATTGCCTGATTGAGATCTAGTATAATGATACATTAGGGACCTAATGAAACTCGCTTCTCGGAGCACAGATATTACAATCTTTGAAACTCGTTTCTCGGAGCACAGATATTACAATCGTTGATATTACGTGATTCGTAAAGGTACGATGCCTCCAGTGTATTTAATGCAGAAAAATGGTGTATTCTCACATCTGCTTATAATAAATTCATGGATGTGATTTAAGAGAAGTATAATCGAGAGAAACTACATACTACAATGCACAGATGGCATTACAGCGATGGCAAAATGTGGGAAAATTATTGCGGTTGTTTTTATTGTTATTTATTTATTATATGTGTTGGGTTTTTTATATTTTGTTTTTTGTTTTTAACATTTGTTTTGCAACATTGTGTGGTCTGATGGGTTGAAAATTAATTATTCAATTTGTTTCTATTGATTCCCAATATAATTAAAATTGATCGCTTTCATTATTGGGTGTTGTGTACATATTTCGTTTCTCTTAGTATACAAACTAAGATAGGTTTTAAAAAATTCAAAATCTTAAAATCATGCACTCTATTTAGCATGTTTAATGTTAATTATTCTCAATTTAATGATGCGACATACAATTGCTCTACGTTCTCCACACCACCTCATTGTGGATGTTTTTGGTCCAATGGATAAGTCTCGGAACTGTGAACCACAAGGTACAAGGTTCGGATCCCTGCCGTAGCACCTTAACGTCCATTGAAAAGGCAATCATCTGATATAACATTAATATTATCGTGCTCCCGGCACTTATTTTATCAGAAGAATTCTTGCACATGCGTTGTTTTATTTTCTTCATTTGAAAATTGATTTTGTGCTTGAAAAAAATATATATACGTCAGAAAGACGAAAACTCTACGTTTTACAGCTCACGCAAATAATACTCGAATTCATTGAGTTATACTGAAACCTAAAGAGTCTAATTTGATGACGGGGGTTGGGGAGTCGGGTATGTATCTTTTCTAGTAAAATCAGCCCTTATTTTAAAATTCTGCAATTAATAAAAATGAATTTGACATATTGAATTGCAGTAAGCAGTGAAAGAGCGACTATCAATATTTCTATTATCATTATTGTTATTATCATTATTAGTATAAGTATTTTTGTTGTCGTTGTACATGTTATTGATATTATTATTAATATTGTATTAATATTATCAATATTGTTATCATTATAGTGTAATTATCATTATCACTATTATTATTATCACTACTATAATAACTACTACTACTACTACTACTACTACTACTACTACTACTACCACCACCACCACTACTACTACTATTACTACTTCTACTACTATTTTGCTACTACTACTATTACTACTTCTACTACTACTTCTACTACTACTACTACTACTACTACTACTATTACTACTACTACTACTACTACTACAACTACTACTACTACTATTACTATCTCAAGATAAGAGGATGGTATTAATATACTTGTACAGCTTGATGGCACAATGATGTAAATCTTGTCACTTAGATAGTGCTCCCCCTCCCCCCCCCCCCCCCCCCCCCGTTCGCTCCTTTTTACATAAACCCTGATGTAGGAAAAGTCAAGAAATAGGGAAAACGTGTCTTGCTGCAGGCAAATAATATTCATCTCTCTCCGTCCAGAATTGATACCTCCGTCCGATGGAGATATAAAATGACAATATTTCGATATCAAAGCATGAGAAATATAAAACAATCCAGGAGTACCTATTATCAAATGACCTTGCATAAGATGGAAGAAGTTTAATGGTTTCTGGACTTTCTGTCAGGTAACCGAAGAACCGTTGTCATGGTTATCATAATAGCCCCGAAGCAGTGTTACCACCGCAAATGCAAGTGTATCAGATCAATTACAGCGGTGTTATGGTTAGGTAAGACATTAGATATAAAGTCATTATTGCTGCGATGGCTGCAGAGAAAAGTGGAGTTTTGGGAAGGGCATCTTTCCAGGGCAATCGGCTTTTTCTCCAAAGTCATGATAATAAATCTGTTACAATGTTTAGGCCTATTTCAACTCCAATCGAATTATCGGACCAAGTCACGCAGCCAAACCGACTCTATACCAACTCTAAACCTACCGACTCTCGGCCACTGGAGGCAATTAATTTTGTGTTGTTGTCGTTGTTGTTATTGTTTTTGTTTGGTATGTAGTCGGTGTAACTTTCGGTCTCGGTATTGCTACTGGAGTATAACCCTCTCTTATTTCCAAACATTTACATGCTTCATATTAATCTCCACGGGCAGGGCAGATCCGGGATCTTTTGCAAGGAGAGGGGGCAAAATCGAATTCGAACCCCCGACCCTTGGATTGAGAGTCAACTGAATGAACCGCTACACCACAACATCTCTTAAATGGTGGCAGATGACCATGGACCTACTAATGATGATACCGTAAATCTAGATGAAAGAATAAAAAAGGGGTGGAGAGAAAACGTGCTTGTAGAGAGTAGATAAATGAGACGGGTGGAGAGGGCGGAAGCTATAAATAAAGTAAACGATGCTTCGACTTGAGCTATTGAAAGAGAATGAGACCAAAGAAGGAGGGAGAGAGAGAGAGAGAATGTTGTGCGTGTGCCGGTGTGTGCGTGTGTGTTTTTGAGAGTGGGGGATATAAAGGGTCTGTTCACTAATTTAAAATTAAAACTACGATATTACATAGCAAATAAACAAAGTTTTTTATTATCGAAACACAAAGAAATTTGTCAAGAAATGTTAAGATTATAACTATTTATTTAATTCATTTGGTCTTTTTTTTATTATGTTAAAATGTAAATTGATGTAAATACATATGAAATGTGAAATATGTCAAATAAACCATCTCGGTAAGACGACAAGCAAAAAAATAAAGAAAGAAAACATCGCTTCGACTTGAGCTATTGAGAGAGAATGAGACCAAAGAAGGAGGGAGAGAGAGAAAATGCTTGTGCGTGTGCGTGTGTGTGCGTGTGTGTGCGTGTGTGTGATTGAGGGTGGGGTGATATAAAGGGGTACAGGTATGGGGAAACTTACATCAGACTGCACTCTATAATGAGAGAGAATAGGATCTCTAAGTACCCATCAAAGTAAATGTCATCAGGATTGAATTTACATTCCAAATTTAATTATGAGCACAGTGGTTTTCAGCGGTCCCGTTATTACTGTTACCAAACTACACATTGCTTGCAGACGTGACTTGATTGGATTTACGTTGGGGTGGACTGAAAAAAGAAGAAACCCAATACTTGACATCAAACTCATTGGGGGTAAACACTTAAAGAGAAATTAAGTTCAACGGAAAAGCGACCAATTGAAAGAATGTGTCATCGAAAAAGGGGGAACAAAACTAAATCTGAATCTTTGTTGTTTTGTAACTGTTCTCCTTGGCAGATATGACATCCATTTCCAAGAATTCTGCTTCGCGAGGTGACGTTGTTGTTTTTGCTGTTATGGATTTAATTAGTTTAATTAGTTTTAATATTTATTCCCATGTCTCATACGAAATAATTTTAAATGAATACGTGAACCAAATCTTCTTTTGAACATTCTTTTTTTATCATAATTGTCTACATGCTGATTATTATAAATTATTTTTTGTCTTCTTTTTTTGTGTGTTGGGGGGGGGGGGGGGGGTCCACATGTATATGAAGATCAATTAAGATTCACGAAATGAGGATTAACAAAAATACACGTAGATAACTTTTAACAAACTTATGTGCGATAACTAGGGAAAATGATTAGAGTAAGTATACGACAGGCAATTAAAAAAAAAGTAATAATTTTTAAAAGTAGGGATAAGCTCCTGTCTTTAATTGTATGCAGTCATACCTAATGTAGAGAAGGACCACGTGACTACAAAGACCATACATTTCATTTCTCGTTGGAACTGGTATTAAGGGAACCTGTACTTTATACACGGACCCCCTGCCAATGATTAAAGACCACTTTTTTGTTTCCCTTAATCGGTCTTCAGAAAAAAGGTCTCACTGTGCTAGGTGTTACTGAGAATTTCCACTTTTGACGGTCAACACAATTTAACTTTTACCGGCTATGAATTCATCTGGAGAATCTATATTACTTTAATAACCATTTCAAAATCAAAATATTTGTGTCAATTATTCACAAACGTTGAAATGTTGTTTTGTTGTGTCGTGAATGTAATGTTGCAATCGCACTTGAAGAGCAATTAATCATGAAAGCAGTAAGATTCTATTTGATTTCAGATTATTTCGTAGAACTGCACAGAGAGTGCAGCATCGTCCTTACAAAATCAATCGCAAACATATAAATCGGGGGAATATATAAAGACAGATATGTGAAAATAAAGAGATGGATTTATGTGTATTGAACATGACAGACAATCAATGACCAAGATTGTGAATAGCGGGGATTTTTTAATTTAAAAAAAAAAGTGACAATAAAAAGTTAGATGTATGTACAGTGATTATGGCACACAATCAATGGCGAACATATGAATCGGGGCAATATATTAACACATACTGGTGATGAAATTAAAACGAAGAGATGGATGCCTTGGGCTAGCTCTTTCTTGTCAACTTGCCATTGTAAAAAACAGCAACAACAAACATTCTCTCGAGATGGTATCTTTAATGTACATTTATGCTGAATCGAGCATCCTATGTGTTTGTTTACATTGAGCATAAAGCACGTTTGATAACACCCACGCGATAAAGAATTATGACTTTCCACTCACCTGTTCTTGAGCACCGTGGTCCAGTTATCCACCGTCCATCATCATACCCAGCCTTATAAAACCTAAACAGAACGAATCTTTCCCGGTCGATGTCCACACAATATTCCGATTTGCTATGTTTAGAACAACATTGGATACAGCTTGTTTCGTAGGTCTGAGATGCCTTGCTACCGTAGATAGAGAAGTAGAATGCTAGCTTCGTATAATGCCTCTGTACGTCTAACAGAATTTACTGTCGCATTCAACTACAAATCAGTGAAAATCAACGACCGACTCCTTCGCAAGCTGCCCGCATACGGTCTGACGAGATAAACACACACACACTACACCGCACACACACACTACACCGCGCACACACACACTACCTCGCACACACACACACACACCACCGCACACACTCTGAGCTATTTTGCGCACAAACAGTGAGTAGCACCTGGCGCTGACGATGGCTTGTCAAATTTTATTCCACGATTTTTTTTTTCTTTCCCTGGCAACTTACAATGCATGAATCGTGAGCTGTGTATAAAAAGCGGACGGGTTTTTGAGTCGTAAAAGTGTATTTTCTTTCTTCGACTGCGTCACATTTCATGCCATATGTTAATATCCGTAGCCTAGATATCTTACACGTTTAACAATGGATCTCGGTTAAAACAGTCGAAATATTCGATATGTATGTCACGGATGATTCAAAATATTACTTAGCCTAGTGACCTTTATACAAAGATAACGAATAAAAAGATAAAGGAGATATAAAGCAATATAAGGAGCGTGTAACCACAGATGTCAACTGCCAAAATGGAAAATATATGATATAAGACATTACAGCGAATGATTTGCATTTTCGTCTTTCATACTACACAAGAAATATTGAGATACTGACTTTGTTATTATTTTTTAAAGTTTAAAATATTTTAAATCATATGTAGTTCGAAGGTCAGTCAGTGTTGAAACCGTTCTATTGTACGTTACTGTTGTATAAGCACTATCATCACCACTGAAATAATGTTATCAGTATAGTGAGAATATTGCGAGTTTGCTCAGCTGGACCATTTTACTCGGTTTAGTGGTATTTTGTTCTACATCGACGGTCGTTATCTCTTTATTGTTGTCTTTGCTTTCAGACTTTAGTAGAACACTCACGTACTTTTTGCAAGAAATTCAGAAGTCTTTTTTTCGTGACTATATTCATGAATGCTTCTATTATAAATTCAATTTTAATTTATTCTTTTTCTAGATCACAATAAACAACTACAATGTTATATACAGTGTAAAAGATGTACACATGTGTGATTATTAAGTAAAATGAAACCCAACAAAAATTACCTCATAAACATATTCATAATTGTCAACCAGTTCACACAAATTTTGAAATGGCTCCTTTTTATTAATTAGCAAGGAACACAGTCTCTCTAAAGTTTGCAGTGGCCATTCTCCTATTGGAAACTACAAAAAGTTAGGTAAATATTTGAAAGGCGTAGTTCCTAAAGTGCACCAAACCAAAAGTCAAGTACATGTACATAACAGAGTAAGAACAAAACTCCTTTTTTTAAATACTGAATTAAATCTATTCACCACCGCATTCATAATGCATAGTGAAAGAATATAATAAATTATTTCGAAACTAACATGGAAAAGCCAAAGAAGTGAAAAATACACTAGAGGAATTTACAAAGTGGTCGGATTATCAAAATTTACACAAACTTATAGGTAGACTTATAGCTACACAATATGCAAATATATCACACACAAAAGAAGAAGCGAAGAAATTATACAATGGAAATTACACACATACAAAGTGCGGTTGTCAAATAGTGTTAAAAGACGCTTTTCTGCTATTGCATGGCAAAGGTTATGGCTGTGTAAACATATCCTGCAGGCTGCAAGTAGCATAAGATATGTGGATCAGTACAAGCTGATATGGGTGTATAATAGGTGGTCCCACCACAAAAAAAAAAATCTTTCAATTTTGTTTTATTTCTCCAAATGTGTAATACAAACAAAAATATACAATTGAATATAATAAATAAACGTTTTCCATATTGATATGGTTGCTTATAAATAAACATTATTAAACAAAAACTCATTTGCAGTATATATCTTGACAACAAAGTAAACTTAGAGTTCATTGACATGATTTTTTAACACAATTGCACGTTATTCACTTTTTTTTTTAAACTAAACAAATCTGGAGGTTATTTCACTGGTGCAATGCCTGCCCCACCCTGCCCCCCTCCCTCCCACAAGTACACCCACCCACCCACCCACACATATACTCACCAACCCACCTACATACACACACCCACACACACACATTCACACACACACACGCACACACACATGCATATACAGCTGATTGTTAATACCTGATAAGCTCAAGCATTTACTATCTTTTTCCATTAGTCAGTAAGGATTCCTTGGATTCCCTCTCGTTCAGCCGTAAACGATTAATTTTTCACAAAATATAACATTGTTTATAGATTAAAAAATGAAGTTGAGTTCTGGATTGGAAAAGATGGATCATGTAGCATATATTCATTACTGGTGCATAGTGTAAGGGTTTAGAATTATCACATTGATAAGAAATTGGCCAAGTCTTTCTATAAGTCACGTGCACTGTACACAGAAAAGTGTATATGGGACTACAGAAAAATTTGGCATGAACATGTAGTTCATAACATTTAGCTGCTGTTTCTCACACCTCTAATATGAGGGTATTTGAAGAGCACTCCTTGTCATGTGACATTTCTTTTTTTACTCTTCCAAACTAACACAAAAACAATAAAAAGCTCACAGATTATTAAAGGGACTTGGCAACATAGTTCAGATGAGAGAAACTGGTGCTAAGGTAGTGACTTCAATGCTAGATGTACAATTAACGATAATCTGAAAGTTTGAGTGAAAACAGACCACTATTTATATTCCTTAATTCTTCCAACTATATTATTAACACTTAATTCAGTTTAGGTGAATGTAAATCGTCACAAAGCAATGAATCGGGTCTATATACCATTCCAGATATTTAAGTGTTTACAAAAGCCTGTGTTTTGTCTTATTTTCATGGGAAAATGGTTGGGAAAATTCAAAAATTGTTGGGAGAATTTACTGTAAGAGGGTGTCGCACAGTGGTGCCTTCAACGAAAACCATGAATATCTTTGTTCCTTGAGAATATTTTGAGGATTGTAGAAGGTTAGTACAGTAAAAGGAATATAATAAGTAACATGTCCTACAATGTTACAAAGTTTTTTCATCAACCTTCAACAATGTTACAGAGTCACTTTAAAAATAAAGACCAGATATGGTCATGCGATTGCATTGTGAAAGAAACGTTGTGGGATCGATCAGAAAAGATTGATCATCTAGCATATAAGTATTGGTGTGTACTGTAAGGTTCTGGAATCATCAAAAAGATAAGAAATTTGGCCCAGTCTACGTAAAGTGACAAGCACTGTACACAGAAAGATGTATATGGGACTACGCCCGGTAGGATGCGACCTTCATTGTTGGTCAAACAGTTTTTGAGCGTCATGTAACGCCTGGCTGGAATGCTCCCCAGGGAGTGGAGATTGTGCACACATTGTGTGCAGGCAAGCACTGAATCCAATGACCGGGGTAATAGTATATTTGTAAAGCGCTTAAAGACATTTGTATTAATTTTATATAACAATTAATTATTATTATTATTATTATAACGCACACGTGCGCGACACGTGCGTTTATCTCCCACAGTCCAATAGATAAACTAATTTACCAAATATATCAATTAGTAGGCGGTTTCCCGGCAAAATTGTTATCATCATGTATTAGTCAAAACATATTCTTTCACATGGTTGGTAATAAGAGCTTCCATTTCATTTTTTGAAATTGGGGCGTTTCCAATGCTGGTCTTTACCTTTAAAGCCTAGGTGAGACCATTTTATAGACTAGTTTGATAGATGACGTTATCTTGAGTAACGCACATCATTAAATTTTGTTAAATCATTGAAAGTGTGATGAGTCGTATAAAGCATCCCTGCAATCAATTTAATGACTAAACCCATAACCACACTGACTGTAAACATTTACTATTAATTAATTTAATTCCTGATAAAATGTGTAATATTTGCCCACTCACCATGTATATAATGTTTCACTCCAGCAGTCATAATAAAGTACTTTATCATTCCCTACCATCGAATTTCAATCATAATTTCACCGACTGAACACCACTTTCGATTTCTCGTTTCAATTTTATGTGGCTATAATCATCGATAATCCAGGTAATAAGCGTGAGTTGTTTCTTTGGGATTGCGACAAATTAGCCTAGTTTATAGGTTCCCACTCAGCTAAAAGGTGTCAGTAATTCTGATAATGATCAGTGTAAATTTTGTGGGTAGGGGCACATATCACCCACGCCCCCCCCCCCCCCCCCCCCAATCCATCTTCAAACATTGCGTACGCCTATATGTACCTGATGAGTGTGTGATGCCCAGCATGGCCAATTTAGATAACCCCTTTCCTCTTTCACAAAAATTTTAACAATTTCACTAAAAATAGAATACTCTTTCTTCTTTGGAAAGGTTTTGATACCTCACTTTGGTACCTTGAAATTATGATTTGGGAAAAAGTGATAACCCATGTTTCTGGCTTATCGGGGATGTTTTACACATATTTGTTCTACTAATCGAAAACAAATCGCATACTACCTTTTGAATATGCTACTTCTTTCAATCTTATTCGAACATTGATATAGTAACATCACGTATTTCTCTCCATTGCATCTACGATTATCAGGTCTGCACCCATGTGTATGTGTGCGTGTGTGTTTGTGTGTGTCTCTCTCTTTCCCCCTCTCTCTCTCTCTATATATAAATACATATATATATCCCCTCTCTATCTCTATCTTTATCTCTATCTCTCTCTCTCTCTATGTCTCTCCCACTCTCTCCCTCTTACTTTTCCTCTCCGTTTCTTTTGTTCACTTTATCTCTCTCCCTCTCTCTCTGTCTCTCACTGTTGTACTACTGACTGGACTGATGTGGGTCATTGATAGATTATCACTGTTTGGTGGGGGCGGGGGAGGGGCGGGGGGAGGGGCGGGGACGTAGTTAGCTTAGGTTTCATACCCTGTCAGCACCTGATATATTTCTTTTCTTTTCTTCTCTTCCTTTATTGAAGGTAGGGGAATGTCTTGTAAGAGATTTTTTTAAAAAAATTATTTCGACATCTGGCATGCCATAAAAATATGTGCCTAGAAACGCATAATAATAATTAAAATAATAATAATAATAATAGTGAACATTTATAAGGCGCCATGTCTGTCAAAAATGACACTCATGGCGCAGTTGTGTGGGAAACTGTATGATTGCATAGAAACGCATGATAGATGGAATAGGCTCAAGATGCGTTGCAAAGTAGAAAATATAAAGAAGGTCGAAAAGCATTCTATACCCGATAAAAGCCCTTCCAGGAAAGAGAAGGCGCCACAAGAATGGATACATCCTCGGAACTATTCCACAAAGAGATACGGACATAAAGGATAAAGAAACCTGGATTTCACCTTGCATATGGATTGTAACCATGGTAACCGATATACGTAAGCTGCCGTTCTCCTCCTAGGCTAGACGTAGTGTAAAGTCCTCGTTCTATTAGTATAACTCAACGCATTTGGACAATATGATCGCCTATCCAGCTACCGTTCACGGAGAAGTTATTACATTATCACACTCAGTTTATGTTTATTTCATTGCATGATGAATCCAAAGGTTCAGCGTTTCCAAGATTTTCCCCTACTGCTCGGTATTTTCTATCAATGTTTTTTGAATAACAGTGTATCTACCCATGAAGCAGTGATGATGAATGCTTTTTGAATAAATATTTTGACAGAAAGTGTTGCCTTCTTTCGTTTAATAAGATATTTTGTTTCAGTTTAAATTTGAAAACAAGCGGTCGGCATCTGTTCGTGAGTAAAATGAAACTAGACATTATACGAAATCAAATTAAAAATGATTTGTTTTTTGATGAAAAATAGCCTATCCCCAGGAAGATGGATAGATAATGTTTTGACTATTGCCTTTCAAATAGAGAAGATTAATTTTGAGAAACGAAAGTGGAAAAATGAAAGGAAGGAAATGTTGTTGTTCACTTTTTGAAGGGCCCTTAAATACGCATCGATACCAACACCATCCTTTCCAAAAGGGAAAAAAGTGTTATATATTTTTACCTGCAGTGTTAAAAATGTATACATAGATCGAAATTTGCCTTGTATTGAGATACTTTGTTACACCTGTTTGGATAAAAAGGAAATTTACTTTTAACTCAGCTACGGCTTTCTTCATTTTGCTGGAGTTCATATCATTTGAAATAATAGCACTTAACGTGCATGTTTCGTATTCAATTCCGTTAATTTCAACAAGGTTTTGCAGTCAATGGCTGATTGCATATGTTTACAATAATTAATCAGCACACGTTTCAAATTGCATTGTATGACTAGCAATACTGCTTTAGAAATGACATAGTCAACAACAACACCGGTAAGACTTTACAATTGATATAATTCATGTTCATTGACAAGATAAACATAGAGGAGAAACATACTTCCAATGTCTATATATAGGATTCTGATTTAAAATCCTCAACAAATACACATCATTCACAATAATCATTTAATCATAAATAAGTATATTAAATACATAACAAAGTAAACCTTCTTCGCAAGACCTGGACATTGAAGGCATACCCATTAGCACGTAACTCTCTTCCGCCTTATCAATGAATGAATTTATCTTGACTGGCATGCCGTAATAGGAACTAATGAATGAAATATGAATAAAGGCTATGTTGCCATGGTAATCGGTAATTGGAATTAGGATCTGGTTCATAGCTTTCATGATTAACTTGGGAGAACACATCAATCTAATGTTTGCTTAAGGAAAGGCGGGTGAACATGAAAAGTGAAAGGTGACGTGATTGATAATCCATGCTAATCATATATCAAACTTGACACTCATGAGTTCCAGAGGTGAACTTACAAATTGAATTGTCTTTTCCCCATTTCATTTGTCAATATTCAAAGAAAAAAAAGGCATGATATATTTGTTTCATATCCTGCATCAACAAATTATTTTCAACGACAAAAAAATGCAATTGTCTTGAAAAAACAATTTTTATTAAAAAACAATTTTTATTAAAAAACAATTAGCAATTCAAAACAAATTAACAAATTAAGATTTGAAGAAGAAAACAAAAATCAACAACAAAAAAGTCAACTCCCATATAGTACTCCTAAGTAGCACTTTTTCAGAGCAAACTTAAAATAGTTGACATAATTCTGGTCATGTGGCAAGCTCTCAACCAATCAGAAATCAATAATTTTTTGATGCAGGATGATAATGACTATTTTTAGGTGGTGGAGAAGGACGACATGTATGAATTGTTAACATAGTAAAAGACAGGACCTCTTAATAGTGAGGCACCTCACTGTATTACAAATATTACAGGCAAAATAGAAATAGGATCCTTACGTAGACGATTCTTAGGTATGATGCGAGAAGGTACCATAAAAATAAAGATTTTATTTTTTAAGTATTGTCAAAAAAAAAATTATCATATTTTAAAAAAAATTCAAGTCGCATAAATCCCTTCTGTTCCTGATTGTAGATCAGCCCAAGCCTTATTGATAAATGCACCCTTTTATATAATTTAATAAGCGGGAAAAAAATATCCGAACAAGATTTTTTTTTTGGGGGGGGGGGTGGCGATCGTTTATCGAAACATTTTATTTCAATGTTAATCTTTTCTTAGGATTAGAAGTTCCCATTAGGTGAGACATGCAATACATCAATTACCACGTTAGGCAATTAAAACAAAAATCCTTTCTCCGCGCTTTATACATACCCAATAGATGAAGTTTACTATTCTCATATACCTACATCTAAAAGAATTGTGGAAATCATGACCAAAACGTTGTTTTTTATCAATGTTTTTAAAGGAAAATACAACTTTTATAGCAAACTACTCGAAAATAAAAGCAGACAAATCTAAAATGCAGACTGATAAATGTTTGAACAAAAATCGGGGGAATAGGGTTATATATTTCTGAAATTTATAATAACTACGACGTTTATGAACTTCAAAATGTCTGAATCTGTAATGTTAATGCTGTTCAACACACAAGATTACTTAATTTTCTTTTTTCAAATTGTTTGACTCAATTGTGAGTGGTACTTCAAGGGAGAAGGCATAAAGAAGATTAAAGATAGTTTCGACACGACATATTGGAGAGTTGTCATAGACCTGGTGATCTCAAACTTCAAATATTCATAACTTTCTTTATTGGTCCGATTCATTTTAAACTTTCGCCATCCTGTTTCATTTATGGTGATGCTTTCATAAAATATGAACAAAGGATAAGTTGTCCTTGTAATTAATTTAATCCATTCTGGAATACCTGTAGTTAATGATGAAGGTCTATGACCACATCATATCAATGTTAGTAAGTGTTACTTTGCAGTGCTCAAGGTTTGTTTGGTTGTTCATGGTCTCCTATTTAAAGGCTAAGAATGATTATAATCACAAAAGAGGGCGCTCATAATTTATCTGAAACAGCGTCATTGATTAGGAGAGTTCTGCCAACCTGAATTTGGGTGACTACTGCATGTCATGAGATTATGTTGTAGAACGCGCATGCGCGCGACAGTGTAAAGATGGACCCGAGAGTTGAAACCGGCGGCCTGAGAATGTTCCATAATAAACTTTGAACCAATACTTTACACGGACATGTGTTCATATCTTCATTACTGGATTGGTGACATTATCCATTACATTACATGGTGGCAGCCAGCGGTAGTTGGACTCACGTTATGGAAGTGAAATTTTGAGGATCAAACGGACTGTTTTATTGAGCGTTTGGCGCCGGAGGTATGAACTGACTACATTATATGTGTGCGCAGTCGATATGGATACCAGTATGTGCACGATATGCCCGCCGAGGACACTGTCAGTGTTTGAATGTGATTAGTTGGTCGTCGCTCTGAGTTCGAGGTCGGTCTGTATTTGGCTTCTGATGGAAGCTTCTGATGGAAGCAAGCGCCGAAGCGGGGCCCGGACTGTGATCTGTTTATTAGGACATGGGCTAGTGTAATCTGGATCTGTTGCGGGATCGTCCGCTGTTTCGACTACGGAGTACGGGTTCCAGAGCAACACGCAGGTTTTGGACCAGAACTAAAACGCTGGAGCAATGCAGCTAGCCGATGATAGACCACGGGATTGCTAAAATTGTGAGCCGAGGTGAGACACTACAATTGTGTAATTGGTTCGGGATCTAGATTAGATCTGGACTTAGCTTCGATCCAAATTGGACCCGTTAGTACTAACTTGACTGGTGGTCTAGCATAGATCTAGACCTAATAATTATTGGACGCTGTGCTGTGCTTAGATCAGCCTTCGTAATTTGTGCTGAGTCGAGCAGTTTTGTGTGAAACTGGACTAGATCTAGACCTAGTCCTGATTGGATGCAGTGTTGGACCTGATATGGACTAGAGTCTACAACACCTTGAATAAGCCTAAGTTACGTTCTATCTCTAGATCTACGTGATTGCTGAATGGGTTTGATTATGCTGCGGTACTGGATAGTCCGAGACTAGGACTGGAGCTACGCAATTTGTCTTGGACCTGTGAAGTTGGACCAACTTCAATCAAGTTCCGTCCCGTCTCCTTAGCGTCGGCGAGGACGTGATCGAGTACTTGATGGACATTAATCATTAGCAGTTGTGACTGTTCATCCGGTGAAGCAAAGCCAAAGAACTGTTGCTGTATGAACTGAATTGGCAGTTATCCATGTCGTGGAAGAACTGTGACTGCTAGTAATAGTATGGATGGTTCCATGAACATTTTGGACTAATTTAGAAAGTTCTGGCATTGGACTCAGTTGTTAAGTCGCCAGGCATAAGACATTGACATTTACAGCAAGTACTGTGCATGTGTAAATTGGGATTTTTGCACATTATTTGAAGCTGAGAATTGTGTGTTGATACATTTGATAAATTAAAATTATTAAATTGTATTGTTTACGTTGAGGCTTTGCACATTTTGAAGCTGAGGTTTATGTAGGTATTGGTACCAGCCCATGCTACATTTCGTAACTGTTTGATGTTAATTTAAATTTTACTACGGGTAAAATTGATCTGGTACAGATTTTCTGTGTACAGAGTACTCCTAATGAATACATTATAACAGGTAATATGTGATCTACTGAGGAGAAGATACGCCGTACATTTGCATGGATGAATCATTATTGTATCATTTTCAGAGTATGATGAATGCAATATTTCCATGTTTTACTTGATGTTATCCATGCATGTGACAATAACAGTACATTGAATTTAGCAGGTTGATATTTAACCTTTATTTGCCTTTATAGCAGCTTGAGTCGGTGATTTACGGAATTCACCATGGCTACACCTATTCCTACACCAGTTTTTGACTGGAATAGTCCTGATAGGGCTCAAGCATTTAGGGAGTTCAAGCAGCTCTCAAACATGTGGTTTCGGGTGAAGAACATTCCAGTGAAGGAACAATATAACTACATAGTTATGTGGTCTGGCAGAGAAGGTTTGCGTATGTTCAACACGTGGGACTTGAGTGAAGACCAGTGTGCTGACCCAAACAATATTTGGACGCATTTTGCCGGCCAAGTCCAGCCAACAGAAAACTTCCGCATTCATCGCTTGGAATTTCAGAGGTTCAGGCAGGACAATTCTGAATCTATTGAGGATTTTGTGCTGCGATGTAAGTCTAAGGCATCGAAATGCATGTTTCCTGCCAAGATACAAGGATCTGATCAGCCAATTGGGATGATGGATGAGCGCATTATTGAAGTTCTGATATCAGGAGTCAAGTACCCGGAAGTGCAGAAGCTGTTGTTGGCAAAATATAGTAAACTGAACTTGGAGGAGGCGATAGACATCGCAAGGGCGCACGAAGCAAGTACAGCTCATATGCACCAACTCCAGACCATGGACAAGGCTGACATTCATGTTTTCCAGAAGGCCAAGAGGTGCAGATTTTGTGCTACTCAGCATCAACCCAAGGCATGTCCAGCATACAAATCGACTTGTAATGCATGTGGGAAAAGGGGCCACTGGAGGAAATGCTGCCCGAATCGCTCTCAAGAGGGTAAGACTGGTGGATATAATAAGAACTTTAAGAAGCAGAATTCTGGCCCGCAGTCTCAGAAGTACTCCCAGAGAGGCAGGGAGGAGAAGCGGGACATGCACCCCCTTGACTTCAAAGATGATGAGACTCAAGAAATTGAAGATACCTTTGATAGTTTATCTTTGGGGACTATCACAGTGAACCTTCATGTAGACAGTATCCCTGAAGTGGACAACAGGGATGAAGTGATTGCTACCCTGCAAGTCTCTTTTGATGACAGACCTGGAAACCACACACTTAAGGTGAAGGTCGACACAGGTGCACAAGGGAATATCCTTCCTGTGAGGATCTTCAAGAAGGTGTACCCTAAGCAGGTGGATGAAGGAGGACACCCTCTTAGATCTTCACTAATGCAGAGGAGGATAACTCTGGTTTGCCCCAATAAAACTCAAATACCGCATTATGGGTGTGTTAGCTTTCTATGCAGATACGGAGAAGGAGATTGGGCGAGGGCAACATTTTATGTTGTGGATACAGATGGCCCAGCCATACTTGGACTGCCTAGTTCTCGGAAATTGAAGCTGGTGACACTCCATTGTGCAATGTCAGAGACTGGAAGTAAGCCTATTAAGGACAAGGAAGACCTCCGTTCAAGATTCCCTGACCGTTTCAGAGGCATTGGGAGATTCCCTGGAACATTTCATTTGACTCTACGTGAGGATGCTGAACCTGTAGTGCATCCACCAAGGAGGCTGCCCATTCACTTGAAGGATGAATTGGAGCAAGAACTGCGCCGCATGGAGGACATTGGTGTCATCAGCAAGGTGACTGAACCCACTGATTGGGTGTCTTCGCTAGCCGTAAGTCGCAAGTCAAATGGCAAGCTCCGGATTTGTCTTGATCCAAAGGACCTTAATAGGGCAACAAAGCGTACCCACCATAAGACGCCTACTCTTGAGGAAATAACTCACAAGATGAGCGGAGCTAAAGTCTTCACTAAACTGGATGCTCGTCATGGGTATTGGAGCGTTGTGCTGGATGAAGAGTCGAGCTTCATGACAACGTTCAATTCTCCACTTGGACGCTTTCGCTATTTGAGACTGCCTTTTGGTTTGAATGTGTCCCAAGATATCTTCCAGGAGAAGATGGACACGATACTAGAGCAATGTCCGGGAACTATAGGCATAGCTGACGACGTTGTTGTGTTTGGTCAAGATCAGCTGGAGCATGACAAGAATCTTATCAATCTGATGGAAGTCTCACAGGAATATGGGCTGGTATTCAACCCGGACAAGTGCGAGATCAACATTCCATCAGTCAAGTTCTTTGGATGCTACTATGATGCTGCAGGTGTGCACCCTGACCCTGATAAGGTGGCAAGCATCAAGAGCATACCGCCCCCAGAGAATGTGAAGGATCTTCAGAGGTTCCTGGGGATGGTCCAGTATCTCTCACCATTTGTTGCACACATGGCAGATCACACAGATGCATTGCGTGGGTTGCTACGCAAAGACAATGAGTGGCAGTGGACTGCCACACATCAACGAGCCTTCGAAGCACTGAAAGAGAGGATCTCAGAATCTACAACTCTGACGTACTTCGACCCGAGGAAACCAACAGTCATACAGGTTGACGCCTCCCAGAAGGGAGTAGGAGCCGCACTCTTGCAGGACAACAAGCCTGTTGCTTTTGCCAGTAAAGCACTTACCCCTACAGAGCAGAGATATGCCAACATAGAAAGGGAGCTTTTGGCAGTAGTTTTTGGGTGTACCCGGTTCCACACCTATGTCTTTGGCTCGAGTTTCACCATCCAGTCAGATCATAAGCCGCTTGAGAATATTCAACATAAGACTCTGGCGGATACTCCACCGAGACTCCAGAGGATGATGTTGCGGCTATAGCCATATGATTTCAAGGTTGTGTACCGTCCTGGAAAGGAAATGCTGTTAGCAGATGCCCTATCTCGTCTCAATCCGAGCGAGGAGCCAACCTTGGACTTTGAGATGACTATTCATGCAGTTCACTAATCGGAAGAGAAGCTGGAAGAAATTCGCAAGTTGACAGAAGCGGATGAAACCCTCAGGAAGCTAGTGAGCGTTGTTACAGATGGATGGCCAGAAGATCCGAAGGACCTGCATAAAGACATCCGAACGTTCTGGTCCTGTCGTGACAAGCTTTCCGTAGAAGATGGTATCCTAATGAAAGGGGGATTGTGTGTTTATCCCTGGTCCACTTCGACAGGATGTACTCCAGATGATTCACACAGGCCACTTAGGCATCGCCAAGTCTCAGCAGAGAGCCAAGTCTTCTGTGTATTGGCCAGTAATTAGCAAGGATGTCGAAGATATGACACGCAGTTGTATGACATGCCAAGCTCATCAGAGACAACAGATGTCTGAACCTCTCATCACTCATGATGTACCAGAGGGACCATGGCAGGTGGTTGGCACAGATCTATTTTTCTTCAACAACAAGGAATACTTGATCATCACCGACTACTTCTCTAAGTGTCCATTTGTGAAGCAAGTGTCTGGCAGATGCACTAGCGATGCAATAATCCAGTTGACGAAGTTAGTATTCAGTGAACATGGTATCCCGACCAAAGTTATCAGTGATAACGGGCCGCAGTTTGCAAGTGAGGAATACCACAACTTCAGCCAGACTTGGGGATTCAAGCATGTGACTTCAAGTCCGCACTACCCAAGGAGTAATGGCCTGGTTGAAAGATCGATACAGACTGTGAAGGCGGTCATGCAGAAGTGTTTGGAGAGACGAGAGGACATACTCATGGGTCTGTTATGTCTTAGAACCACCCCTATCAGTGGCGATATCCCTTCACCCACTGAGATATTGTATGGTCGGAAGGTTAGAAGCAATCTCCCATCAACGAGTGGCCGTACTGATCCAACGAGAGACGATGTTCGTCGACTGCTCACCAAACGGCAAGAGAAACAAAAAGAGCAACATGACAAGCATGGAGTAAAGACTCTTCCTGATCTTCATGTTGGTCAGAGAGCCATGATGAGAGAAGTAGGAACTGGTAGACCTACTTGGATACCAGTCACAGTGACAGGAGTGTCCAGTGAACCCCGTTCCTATATTGTGCATACGCCCAATGGAAGAAGTCTCCGAAGGAACAGGAGTCACCTCAGGAATTTTCCAGCAACACAAAGGAATTCCAATCTAACTGATGAGAAAGGCACAAACAGGAATGACAACCAACAACAAAGCTCGCGTAGCCTTGGAAATCACCAAGATACTACTCAACCACGTACCTACCAAACTAGAAGTGGTCGTCCTGTTAAGCCCCCAAAACGTTATATTGAAGAGCATTGAGTATTCTCACTTTTTAGAAGTGAGAAAGGGATTAGTTATTAGTTTGTTTTGTTTTTGTGTTTATAATAGACATTTTGTAGAATGGATATTAAACAATAGCGATAGAATATAAGGATTCTATTTTGTGAACAGATATATTCACATATATATATAGTAACCTAGCACTTCTTTTCAATAATACAATCCTAAGACATGTTTCAATATGTTAGTGGAGTTTAAACATAACAAATTCAGTAGTGCATACATCATGTACATTTATACCGTTTCATACAGCCATCTCTCAAATGTTTAGTTGTCACGCTATAACATGTGTATTGACTTGACAAATGCCGCTATAATATAAATGCTGTTGTTCTTTATTGATTTATGCTGTGCATGTCAAAGTTATATGCCAAAAGATTGAGTTTACTGAGTTTGCAAGTTTATACATTTGCGATGGTTTTGTATTTTCGCTGTTCAAGTTGTTAAAGGATTCTTTGATATTAGTATTGGATTACTGTTGATCATAAAGTTCCAGACGAATAATTAGTTAGTTACAATGACAAGTTGGAAAGAAATAACTATCTTCAAACTGGTTGTGTTAGGATAAAATGCTTTTAGTTGACAAGATCTTCCAAGTTATCTTTGACATGAAGTGCTATTATCTAATTGATATTGTACCCTCTGATGCAAATTACAGTTACTCATTCACGTTAGATATTCTGATGTATGTTAACTACACCACAGTGAAAAATATTGGATATTCATTTGATAGATGCTTTTTGTTTAAAGAGGGGGGATGTCATGAGATTATGTTGTAGAACGCGCATGCGCGCGACTGTGTAAAGATGGACCCGAGAGTTGAAACCGGCGGCCTGAGAATGTTCCATAATAAACTTTGAACCAATACTTTACACGGACATGTGTTCATATCTTCATTACTGGATTGGTGACATTATCCATTACATTACTCTGCATTGTTGGGAAAGCACAAAACGAAATGATATGCGCCATGATGTGACCAAGTGAAACCGCGTTGGCCAGACTCTGTGTATAGATGGCTATGTAATAGAGACCAGAGCCACTAATTATGAGAGATTGGGCAACCCGGTCCGAGTTCGGCACAATGGCGATTACTGCTTTGTTGGGCGAGCACAAAGCAAAATAATAATTATATTAAATGCAATGACTCCAATTTGCTTTTGAACATCCTAAGCTAGGGTATGTTCTTAATACGTGTGCTAATAGCCAGAAGGGCGTTGTCTCGTATAACTTTACAAAGACTTAACGCCCTTCTGGCTCCTTTAAACAAAAATCAGATTAGATTTAATGGAGGCATTGCTTGACCAAGGACCTGAGCGATTTTACATTGAAAAGTATTTTCACTAAATAAAGCATTTTTCACGAAGCGGTCCAAAAAATACTTATTTATGTGTGATGGAGACAGGGGGGCACATGAGTGAACCGTTTTTTATATCAATATATTGCCTCTCACTTCTTGAGGAAAAGTACGCTATATGAAATAAGATTGTAGCCTATATCCTACATCCTAACGATACGTCAGGCTGTGGTAATATTTGGGCTACGTTAGAAGCAAAACAAAAAAGGTTTTTATAAAAAATCTTCGAAATTCATTAGATATTACGGCTAGATCTATGTAAGCGTGTGCTTACCATAGACATGTTGTACACTATATACTTATACAATTCTAATAGACCCTTCGGAGACTCTATCTGTGCATGGCAGATGAAGGTTATTTGTACAAAACTGTAAAACATATCTAGACGACTGCTGGATATGTGTTCACGAAAGTAAAGTAGGGCTCCCACTTAGCCGAGTTGTATTATCGAGTTATGGCGAGTTGTGGTAAGTTGCCTCAAAGAGGCACTCGCAATAACTCGCGAACAATTCGGTATGGCTTTAATAGCGTAACACTTTACAACATTCCAAGACTCTCCTCGAAGTCGCGAGGAGTTCCAAAATTTTGAACATGTTCAAAAAAATTCCCCGATTCGTTGTAATTCGAGGTGAACTCGCTTACACTCGTAATATTCTCGCATTACTCGTTACAAGCTCGCGCTGCACTCTTCATAACTCGTATCAACTAGCCACCTTATGAAGAGTGCAGCGCGAGCTGTTAGGAGTAATGCGAGTATATTACGAGTGTAAGCGAGTTCACCTCGAGTAACAACGAATTCACCTCGAGCCCGCCCCCCCCCCCCCCCCCCCACTCCGGGGTCGGAATGACCGCATGCGTGTTACCAAAATGTCCGGTAAAGAGGTACTTTTTGTGCGACAAAGTCTGGCCCGAGAATTGTAAGAAAAAGGGGTGTATTTGACTTTCACCCGGAGATTTCTTTAAAAAGGGGGTGTTTTTTTTTTTTTTTTTTTCTCTCACTCTTTGGACTCCTGAGAAATTATTCCGAATTTAGGGGGGTAAATTGAGCATTTTTCGGAATTTAGGGGGGTACATTGAACATTTTTCCAAATTTAGGGGGGGGGGTCTCCAAGGCAGGAAAGGCCCGCGAAAGGGGGGTTTGGAAATGTTGGCAGTCCTCAGATAGGGGGTGCTTTCAAAAAGAGGGAACGAGCATATGCGTACCCTAAATAACACTGAGTGGGGGGGCCGGGACCTCGAGTAACAACGAATCAGTGAAAAATTTGAACATGTTCAAAATCTTCGCTTTTTCGTTGTAGCTCGAGGTGAACTTGCTTAACACTCGTAATATACGCGTAGCAACTCGACACCTTATGAAGAGTGCAGCGCGAGCTTGTTACAAGTAATGCGTGTATATTACGCGTGTAGGCGAGTTCACCTCGAATTACAACGAATCGGGGACATTTTTTTAACAAGATCAAAATTTTGGAACTGCTCGCGACTTTGAGGAGAGTCGTGGAATGTTGTAAAGAGTTAAGCAGGGCTCCCACTTAGCCGAGTTGTATTAGCGAGTTATGGGGAGTTGTGGTGACTTGCCTCAAAGAGGCACTCGCAATAACTCGCTAATACAACTCGGCTAAGTGGGAGCCCTGCTTAAATTAATATAATCATTATTCATATATGCACCGGCGGTACATTTTATGATACGCAGGTGGAAGTAGATGGCAAACAAATGTTATTAATCAAGCACCTTCATCATATTGGCCGTGATAAAATGTGCAAAGCGTGACGGACGTCTCCATGTGTAGAAGATCTGTGGGTATTTGGAGGTCATTAATTTTGTACAAGTGTTATCTCCGAAGTAATGACGTAGTGCTTGCTTTCAAGCCGTACGCCCTCTACGGAATGGAATTTAATCTGACAGAGCGAAGAGCAGGGGATTTCCTCTCGCTGCACTGTGTCGTTGATATGTGAGAGCTTTTTTAAATCCAAAAAAAAAAAAAAAAAAAAAATTTAATAAGAACAGATGTTACGTCTAATCTTTTTTCTTTTTGGAATGGCTGAATCAGTAATGTTGCTGTGACGTATTGCCGGATAACTTTCCCATTTATTTCAACACAAGTGATTACTAAAATGATATTTTTTTTTTCTTCTTCAAAATGTATGACCCAAGAAGGTTTTTCTTCCTTTAAAGGACCTATAATAATATGCTATCCATAGCATATTTTTGTGCAGTGCCCCAAGATATTTTTATACACGACACATTGGAGAGTTGTCTGTGACAATCCACTATAAACGGAATGTCTAATTTGAGATATTCGTATAGATCTAGCGATCTCTTATTTCAAACGCCTATAACTCTTTAATTCTTGGTCCGAGTTATTTCAAACTTTCACGTTCTGCTTTCATACAACATTTCAACGGTTGGGTTACCATTTAATTCAAATTTGCAACTCTCCACCCATGTATTAAATGGATACTGGTCTGAGAGCATTCCCGGTATGATGTAGGTAGCCTATTATGAAGAGCTTGATTCCAAAAGGAGCTAAATCCATATTTTATCAAAATTGAGTTATTTGTGTTACAATATTGATTTCCTGCATGGGGACAAAATGCACTATATCGCATTCGAAAATTTCACCAGGAAGTATGAACAAATTTAGGTACAATATCATGTTTCATTCCAAAAGGAGCTAAATCCAAATCGGTTTCATTCCAAAAGGAGCTAAATCCACTTCGGCTACTTCTGAGTAAATCACCTTTTTTATACCTCCACTTTCCCTTTAGCCATTTACCTTCATATTGTTATATATGTTAAAGGTGTTGCCCTGGACCAATAATATATGATAAGAACAAAAATCTACCAGTTATTTGTGATTTTTCCTAATTTTTTAGAGGTTGGCTGATATTGGAGCACCTTGATTGCCTAGGCACCTTGAGTGCAGAATTGATATGAGTGCCTTCGAGTCCATTATTACCTTATCAGCAGTTTATTCTATGATAATATCAAGGGGTGTAATATCAATACATGTAGTATATATCTTCTCACGATGATGTGTCACAATGGTTGCTTACAATAACGCAACCATTCATAAAGTGCAGTAACACTCTATTAAACTGTCAAGCATTTTAACGGAGCTAGAATTGACAAAGAGTTGCACTTTAGCTAATGATGTTTAGTTGAATTCAAGCTTTCAGGAGTTAAACACTTTATTGTTGAAAACGGTGTAGTCTAGTGAGCAACAATGAACCTGAAGTGCCATTGTCTCATTGCCAGCGGGTGCTTATCTATTGAAATATAAATCTTGTCATTCAAGTACAGTAATTAGACCAAATCTTGTTAATAATACGCCTGACAATGTCCATTCAAGCCGCATAATGATACATTCTGGCATAATAGTATTTGCGAATTAAGTTAATTTCAGACTTCAAATGAGCTGTAGGGTCGATTTTATTCATCTTTCAAAGTTTGGGTGATTAGACACGTCTATAATTTTGAAATAGGAATCATCGGTTTTTCTTGATCTGAAACTTTGTGAATATGGGGAAGAAGATTTCAATTAAGGCGATGACTCAGTGGTAGAGCAGTGCTCTCGTAACCGTGCTTAGGTCCCGGGTTCGAAACCAAGTCGATGCGATATTGCTCTTGGGTAAGGCATACTCCTCATTACCAAGTCTCTCGAAGAAGACTTATATCCGTCGGTCCCCTAGTTGGTTACTTACACGCGCACACATGCTTTCTTAGCAGTCAGGCAAAACAAATCAACAAACCTACCAACCAAATCCGTATTCCTATTTGAAAGATCATAATGTTTATTTTTTTTAGAAATGCTTTTCAGACAAAACCTCGCAGAACATATTTAAAGTTTGATTAATTTTAGAATATTATATTCATAATAATCGAGGGTTCGCACTGTTGGAGAGGATTTTATGAAGCCTGTTTTTCGCTGTGAGCTTATTATGTGGCAGGAGTTAACATGTAATACTGCAAATCTGTTTATAGGTCAAGTAAGATACTGATACCATTTAAATCCCATTCCATTTTCCCATGAAGTTGGAACTGAAATTTCACAATTTTCATTTAGAAAAAAAGGAATCTATCGCATTATAAAAATGGTATTATGGTTTATTGATATGTATAGCGATGTGACGTTATAGTGTACAGAAATAGGCGACCTCTGCAACACATTCAGGCAGAATTTTCTTAAATTTCTTTAAAAACTTGGCTTCAGATACATGGAACGTAATTTGAACAAGCTTTGAAGTTGTTGCCCATGGAAAACTCTGTAGATATCACATACATGTTTATAAGATGATATTGCGGATCTTAATACAATGATTTAGTTGAGAGCGTCACGTGACAAGGCATTTGTGTTGCCTAACACGTAGTTTTACTAAAGACTGGTCAGTAGTAAATACTAATGACCGGTCATTAGTAAAATCATGTTATAAAACAAATAAAACATCATCTTATAAAACAAATAATACAAATCATTTTTTAGGGCATTAGTAAAATTACCCACACTCGCTACCTTCGAAACAGTCCAAACACCCTCGTCTATTGCCTTGGGCGTGTTTAGACTGTTCCAAAGGTACCTTGTTTGAGTAATTCTTACTAATGCCCTCACTGCTGTGTATTATTTGTATAATATAGTTTCTCAACCACGCCCACCCACTCTCACAATGTCATAGAGAAGCGGTGCACCCGGAGCAGACGACACGTTCGTACAGCTTCACAAAGTCTGCACAAGAATCGCTATAATTTATACGAGGCTGAATTCTAGTTCACAGTTATCACTCCACTTCAAGAAGTCTCCAAGAAGCGGATAGTATACTCTACCATCATGAGATTCAGGCTACGCCGAATTTGCTCATTTTTTCTGTTCATATTCCTGCCAGCTCAGCTGATGGTTATAATTGGTGTTCATTATATCAATCGTAAAGATGAGTCCCTTCCGCCAGCTGCTAACAAGGCAACCGAGCTCAAAATATCTGCCGATGAGACTCGGGGATTAGAGCATGGAGCGATGGAGGTGTTCACTGAGCTGCAGAGAAAATGGGATACAAGGAAGGATTTCGATCTTGTGAAGGATTTAGATGTGAAGGAGGATCGGGATGAGAACAACAATGGTTTGATGAGGCAACATGAAAGAAAACTATCACACATTCTACGAGAAGGTCCAAAAGAGAAGGGTAAGAGGAAATCTTTTTACCATTCCTGATTGGAACATCGAGAATAAGAATAATAAAAGTAATACATATGATAATGATTATGATAATGATGATAATAATAATGATAACAAGTAATATTAATGCTACTTATCCAAGTGCTTTAGACTGTAATTGGTATTACTCCGGTCATTCTATTCAATTGCTAAGAAGAAAAAGAAGAAAAAGAAAGAAAAAAAAGATGAAAAAACATACGTTAATTATTTTTTAGCGGAGTCCAACAGCCCTTTTACGGTATTTTATTATATTTTTTCACGAGATTGTGACGTACTTATGGACAGATCTCCCATATCGTGTATAAACATATAATTAATTACTGTTTTTCGTAAATGATATTTAAAAAGTTACATTTTAGTTATTCTATGATTTGGAACACAACATCACAGCACGTATAGTGATTACAACTTCTTCTTTTTTAATCATAACCTTCCTATTTTCTTCTTCTGATTTCATTCAAACTTTCACTATAGTCTGTTTTGTTTATGTATGCCTTCTTTTAGTGTTGTTTGGTATTAAGGTTGGATTTCCCTTTAAATGTGTCCGGGTTTTGTTATTTCCGCTTTGATTCATTTATGAATATATTATGTTGCCTGTGATGAGAAATTTAGTATTTGGGGGCATAATAGAAGAAAATGTTCACCGCATGAATATCATACATGCTAAATAGATCCTTGGTAAAGAATCTTTTACACTTTAATTTATTTGTAAAGACATTGTGTCGCATATGATGAGAAGAAGAGTGTTTCGGGTAGTATAAGAACAACATGCTCACCGCGTGACATCTTCCATGCGAAATAGATCCTTGATATAGAATTATATCAAATCAGAATATCAGCAAGAGATGACCTTTCTCGCTTGACCTGAAAATGAATTCATATTTGTTGCAAAATAGAATGTAGCAAGATGGAGCATATCTGCAGGATAGTGATGATTTTTGTAACATACTGTGCTTGATACAGACTTCGAGGGCGACCTTGACAATTGATTTAGATAGAAATTTGAATTCTGGTACAGGTTTTTTTTAATATCACGCTTTGAATCTTTCTTCCCAATGCGGGAGATAATCATCTTTTGTAGCAATGTTTCGTGCATTGTAAAGGAGAAAATGCTTCTAAAATACCAACTGTTGATAAAATTGGAAAAACAGCCTTTTTTGTAACTTCGAGTACGCCTACTCATAAATGTGTGAGGTGCTCTTCACGTAGATTTAATTATCTTTGTAATCATTGGAAGCTCCACCTTGCTACATCTTTTTTCGCAGCTAAAGACCAACATGATCAACCACTGTTAAAAATATTACATTTGAATATTACAACTGAATCAAACTCGGGGGAGGGGGAAGGAGGTACCCCCCCCCCCCTTCCCTTGCTTTTAACGAAGGAATTCCGCCCACTTTTCTAGGATACGTAAGGGGGTTGGGGCTGGCACGTTTTTGTTTTCATTTTAAAAGACTTGTTTCATGGGGATCCCTGTATGGGGGCTGCGTCCGCCCCCACCTCAATCCGCTTTTGGTCCCTGAACATCATCCTCAAATACGCTAACGATTCGTATAGAATGTAGTAGATACAATTCCGCAGGGACAATTACCTCAGGTTAATTTATGACGATCTGTCCGACCGATGTTTTCAGCTGTCTAGTTTTTAATTATTACATAATTGAAGTAAGATGTTCTGTCTTCCTGTTCATGCTCTAATTATTGTTATCTGTTTTCAATGCACCGCTGACATCATCATATGCGACTGTGCCGCACTGCCATGCAACTCTTGTCTTCATAGCTATTTTAGTTTTTGGATTTTCTTCATTCAGTTGATTATGTTGATGAGGATGCAAAATGAAATAAAATTGCTGTATTCATGGTGTATTCTAATCGTTTAACAGTGTAAAATCTGAGATGCACGGTCCTACATGTTATTAGTGTATGTGATATGGTGTTATATGGAAGCCCTACCACAATTGCGCTTCAAAATGATCAAGAAGTGCCTCAAAAGAGTAAACACCTTTAAGCGACCGGTTTTTACCATACTCGTTTTCCCCAATATACTGTAGTGTTATAAAAACCGTTTGGCAAACGCAAAAAATGATTTTGATTTCAATCATAAATATCTTGATAATCAGACAGGCGATCGGCTTGTAAAATTCATGGGGTTCCTGACTGACCTTATTATCATTGCCGCATGAGCTAAATCAAGGATCTAAGACAAAGTTACCGGATCCCTTTAAGCGTCCCGTCTCGTTTCGTGCACTAGGGAGAGGTCCTTTCAAGATGCTTGCTTCTTTTTTGTCTTGCCTCCTGCCAGCCGTTAAAAACAAACTTGTCAATTTTAAATAGTTGTTGGCCAATTGACAGTCACATTGAGGCAATTAGGAAGGGTGTAATTGTCGGCAGCTGCCAGAAAGATAGACGGAGATGTAGAAGGCGAAACTTAAACGGAGACATTTGCAAAGGAAGTCAGAATTTAAGTCCAAGGATTATGACTGCCATATTGAATTCTACTAATCGTGTCAATAGAGAATGATTTAGTTCATAAGTCACGTGCATTTTAAAGGAATACTGCACCTCAGTAAATAATGTTGCCCATAAAGTTGGATTTATTTCTAACCTCTTTCCATGGTGACAAGTAGTGCGGTTTATTCTTGATAGACATAGTTAGAATCTTCCCAAATCTTTATTGATCGATCTCTGTACTGTGAAGCGTTACATTGACCAATACAATTCTGAGAAGACATAACTTTATCTATCAGAAATAAACCATATTGTAACAATCATTTCATTAAAAGAGGTTCAGTGAAACCTGTCTATAAAGACCAACCAATGGAGACAAGAAAAGTGGTCTTTACAGGCAGGTGGTCTTTATGTACAGTTTCCTTTAGTACATGTTTCAAGGAGAAACCATTTTCAAGGGAAACAACGAATGTGGTCTTTATAGGCAGGTGGTCTTTGTAGACAGGTGGTAACTAAAGCAGGTTTGACTGTAGTAAACAAAAAAGTAATCCAACTTCGTGGGCATCAAGGTAGGCTGTGAAAATGATGATGTTTGGAGAGATATGTGCATTACAGACGTGTGCTATTAATGTTGAAATTCGAAATGGGTTTGTTGATTTTCAGCAACTCGAAGTTCATTTTTATGTTAGAAATCTTGTTCATGTCTCCATTCTTGTCCTCTAAAATGTTGTCTACACCCAACGGACATGACGCACTGACTCGTCTTCATACATTAGGATTTGCACTCAGCTGGTTTTATATTGTGTATACGGTTTATGCATTAAGAGCTAACGTGTCAACTGTAAATAATAATAATCATATGGATTTATATAGCGCCTAATACGAAATACCATCTCTAAGTGCTTGGTAAAGCTTGCTAAAGCTTAACTAGGCTTTAATTCATTTTTTTTTAATTTAGTCTGGTCTACGAACCTACGGGTGTTTCACATAAAATCATTTTCAATTTTAGTTTGCTAAAATCGATCAAATATAATGTAATTAAATAACACACACTTACTTAAATTTTGTGGATATGCTGTTCATCTGTTTCATTCTTTTCGATAGAATTCATATTTAGAAAAAATGTATCTTGTGATTATTTCAATTTGAAGATGTATATGGATTACACTCACGGTGAAAGTGAATGACAGAATTCAATGTATACAATATCATTGATAAACAGTTAGATTAAACCCTCTCCAATTAGTATGGTATAAAGGTCATTGGAAAAGAGGAGCACATCACGTTACAATGAATCTATTTATCTGTTGTCACAGTAATGTATCAGAGCAACAAATTGTTATCAAATTTTAAAATATATAAAATCGTGACAATTTGTTTAGCCAGTTCAAGCTGAATCTCGTACTGGGAAGTTTCCTTGGTGAAACATTCCCGTTTCACGCTCTATGTATGGTTGGCATTACCTGTATAGACAGCAGGACACTGTTTCACGAAACTGTCATTACAGTCATATTAAGTGCGAATTCGCCGCCATCCCAATTGAAATGCGTTTAAATATAATACACGAGTTTCAATTGGATGTCAACGACCTTGTACTTCCGACGGTTTTGTGAAAAGTTGCCCAGGCCTAAAAACATATTCAATATTTCTTCCGTACAAAACTATCAAGCCGATACATGTACTGGTACAGGTACCATTGGCCCTATACAAATTTTTCACCTGATAGCGTCAATATTTCAAATGTATGATCCGTCAAATTCTTTACGCTCTGACGATGGTTTCTGATGTTTAGGTTACCTGGGAAAGGTCATGACATTGGCCTACATCTATCAACCTATTCAAACTCAATTTGTGATCGGGGTCAGAGGTCGAGCTATATGCCTCCTTTGGGAATGGGAGAGTGACAGTATGCGTAAATGTAGTTTATTAATGCGACACAATTTTAAGTTTGAGGTCTATAGGCGATTAAGACGTGTGACAGGGAAAGAAAATGAAGGGAACATGATATGGCGATAACGACGACGACGAGGGCGATGATAAAGATGAGTAATGGTTGTGATGGTGGTGGTGGTCATGATGATTATGATGATGAGGATGATAATTATGATCGTTGTGATTACGATCATGATCATGATTGAGAATAAGGAGGTGAGATTAGTTATAAATGCAACTTTAAGATTGTGTGTATAGTTAAAAAGTATGTATTTTATTTAGAAGAAAAAAATACAAAAAGAGCAGTGGCACCTTATAGTTGCCCCTGCATGAAATTCTTCAGATTATGATTCTGGGGCGTACTCCTACATGACAATGTAAATGTAATGTTTTAAAGTATTTAGCACCATATAGCAGTAATGATAATCAGTAATATAGGAGTAATTTATACTGGCAGGTAGGCTGGATGTAAATTGCTGTTGATTCCTCATGAGACATTGCACATTGTTTGCGAGGCCTGTCATAGGACCTCGTTAAGTACAAATTTGTTAACTTTTAAATGGAACAGCCGACCCCCCCCCCCCCCCTCCCTCTTGCTCCTCCAAGAGAGGAACATGTAGAAATAATGCACATCTGGTTTTCCATATATCTTAATTTTATTTCATATCATTTGTCATGATATTCGTCTATTAAACGGAGTGTGACTCGGGATATAATTTTTTCATTTGGAATATTTATGCAAGGCCACCAATTCTAAGGGAAAAGATTTTTGATGCTTTACATATCAGTGTCGTAGAGCATTAAAGAAAAAGTGCACACTGAAAAGATTGCCCTCATATTTGAAATATTTCAAGTAACAGTTAACATGGCTGATATGGTTGTTGACACGTTCATGCCACATAAATTATGTTTGTGTAGTCCCTTAATTATGCACAATTATGTGTACATTGCACTGACTTTTAGCAAGATTCGGTTAATTTCTCATCATAATTTCTTTCACAATGCAATCGCAAGACCAGAAATCAACTTTACCTTTAAGAAACTGTGTCAGAGCATTATTGCTACTAGTTCGAGTACAAGATATACTGCTCCTGATAGAAATAAACCCACACAGGGAATAGGGCCGTAATTGCAGAAGTTGAGAAAAACTGAATAGCCGAGGACAGACGTAAATTGTGTTTATTCTCAAGAGAACAGGTTGACATGTTAGGTCCACTATACACAGCAAGACGTAATGAGTTGGTTTCCATGGTAACGGTGGAAGGCTAGAAACGTAGAGGAATGTTCTCTATAGTGTCATAACAACAGGTAATCGTATGAAAATAAAGGTTAAATTATGTAGAATGTACATCATAGACACATCGTTTGAAATTAATTCGTGGTCATTTGATAATATTATTTTAATTTCTTAATCCTCTTATTTCTTTTTACTTCAAAATGAATGTGCAGGTATTTCACGAGAATAATCCTAATCTTATTGGTGTGTAGGCTAAATGAGGATATTTACGAGACGGTTATGAGAATTGTATGATTATGTGATTATACAGTGGATCGAGTGTTGTGAAGCTATCACCCAGGCTCTTCTCTTTTGATGAAATCTTCAGAAATAAGAAAATAGTGTACAGTGCAGAATGATAATTTTGAGAATGTAGTCTCTGTTTATGCTCCCTGCTTTGTTAATAATAATCATGATAATAGTCACATTCGTATAGTGCTTTTAATTAAAATACGCTTCTAAGCGCTTTAAATCGTAATCATTATTACCCCGGCCATCAGATCAGGGTAATTGGGTTCAATTATTGCTATTCCGCACGTGACAGTGCACACGCTCCGCTCCCTGGGGAGTGTTCCAGCCAGGTGCTATTTTACGAGCGCACACATGCCAATCCAACCACATTAATGTTCGAATCCTACAGGATACCACATTTAATACCTAGGTGGAGAGTGGCAAATTAGTGCCGCCGAGAGACTCGAGTCGAAACTAGTTCACGGCACCTTTACGTTTGGACTTTAATTTTTGTTTTACCCCTGCACCGTCATTAAACATAATTATTGAAAGGGGTGTGTCAATAAGGAACGGAAAGGAAAGGAAAAGTAAGGGAAGGGAAGGGAAAAGAAAAGTAAGGAAAGGGAAGGGAAAGGAAAGGAAAAGTAAGGAAAGGGGAGAGAAATGAAAAGTAAGGAAAGGGTAAGGAAAGTAAAATAAATGAAAGAAACGAGGGGAAGGAAGGGAAATGATAGGAGAGGGAAAGAAAAGAAAACAGAGAAAGAAATAGAAATGAAACAAAATAAAGGAAAGGAAAAGAAAGGAAAGGAAGGGAAATATAACGAGAGGAGAAGAAACGAAAGACGAAGAGAAGAAAGAAATATGTATACGAATTCATGGAGAAAGACACGGATAAGGGGAAGACCAGGAAAAGAACAGACAGTGGGAAGAAGGAAAATAATGATTAACAGTATAAGAGAGAACAAGCAGGAATACAACCATAATATAGGAATCAGCATACTTCATATAAAATTAGAAGATAGAGTGAAGGGAAATAATGTCTAAGATGTAGCCGATACTTGGCCCTCCGCATTGCATGCTTGTTTCGGAAGCTAATAGATTGAAGATAGAGCATCGTATCTACGTGATTGAGATATAAGAGGAAACGGGATGAGATGTGTGTAGGCGATGAGCGTAACACGGTGGAACGGCTGAATAGAAAATTAAAGGAGTGAGAGCGGAATAGATTTGTCTGCAGTCACAGACTCTCATTTGACACTTTACAACAATTCCTAAAGCCTTGAGCAGAGCCTAGCTACGTAAGTCTCTAGCTGAGTCTGGAGCAGCTGAAGTACAAAGCCTATGCAGTATGCTGTCAGCCTAGTCTTACACTGCAGACGATGTTACGCACAGCGACTATTAAACATAAATAAATGGCCTTTTATTTTACAAGAGCAAGCTCAAGTTACTTTATTCCATACATATCGAGCACATCTGAGAGCTCAGTATATCTTCTGAATATATCAAGCTGATAATAATTAATTATAATAAGTATAGGCATTTCGATAGCGCCGTCTATCTAGAAATTCTATTCCGAGGCGCATTAATTATTACCCCGGCTTTAGAAAAGCTGCCATTACAGCGCTCTAGCATTTCAAGGAATTAATTCCTGCAAGGTACCCATTTACCTCACCTGATAGCCCTAGTACTCGAGCTTGAATCAGACAACACATCATCTGAAATGGTATTGTTATGCCCATTTATATTCACAATTCCCATCTACTATAGTTCTACACGATTATATACTGTCTTGACGGATGTAGCGTAGTAAATGGACCGTGACCGTGATCGCTATGGATAGGATGGATATAAACAATGTCACAACTGACAAGATTTAAAAACAAACAGATATCTCAGAATTCGAGGGTGGTCCCAGACTTGTACTTCTTTTATCAAGTTTAACTTATAACTGTTTTAAGAAAGTGAGATTTAGGTCAACGTCGAGTGTAAAATGTCATATTCAAATCCTCCGAATATCGATGTGTACTTTAGAAACCTTGTTTCTGTGTAAAAGGTGGCTGTATTCAATAAAGAAACTTGACTTTCTTCATGGTTTGAAAAAGAAGGTTGAGTTCTGGTCAAGATTTTTTTTTTAAATATTTGCAAATGTTATCATTATTCGACTGTCAGTTTGAAAATATATCATATAGACATGTCCCCTGATAATGATTGCTTTTCAGATACCCTCACATTCGAACTTTTGACGGGACCTACATAATACAAGCTTTGCATTTTAATAGATCCCCCACTTTATTAATTGATTTATATGATTGTATTCTCTGTTATAACTATTATCATGTACATTATGTTTTCTATATTGTATGTTTAGTTATAATAATTACCATTGCTCATTATGTTCAATTATATATGTTATCTTTGATAAAGTGAAATAAATAAATAAACTTGAAACTTGAATAGATTGAACCGAACTCTTATTTGACAATGTGTGTCGTTAAGTGTATTTATTTCCTTGTTCAATGCCGTATTTTCAGCAGGGCTTAGTGAATTTCTTTTCGTTTTGGTCATTACAAAGCCTCAGCGGAAACATTAACTCATATTCAACCTTTCAAAATCAATTGCTTCCAGACAGTTTATTTCAAGATGGACAACCCCGACTAACAAAAAGGTTACAATCGTGGCTGGAAAGGGAAAGACTGGGTTTGCAACCCCCAACCTCCTCCCCTTTCAACTATTTTTAGAGGAACAGGAAAGATAAAAGGAACACATTATTTGTTTTCTATATGATATTCTGAACGATATGGAATGAGTAATTTTGTTTTCTTGTAATGCTTTCAAATGCATGGAAGATTTTACCAAAACTATGAAAACAAAACCTTGAGTCTACCAGAGGGGAAATGATAGTCAGATGCAATGTAAATATGTGGGTGGAAACATGTGGGTGAAACATGTGGGTGAAATCAGTGATATGGGTCAAGATAACGGATTAAATGATCTAAACTGCGCTTAGACACTAGGAATACATAATGTAATAAATGCAAATATATGTATCCGAAGTGGACTAAAATATAAATAGTCTAAAAGAAAATATAAATAGTCTAAAAAAAAAAAAATCAGGCAATTTGGAAAATAACAAGATTGGTTTTACAAGAGAAAACAGCACTTTAATTATTTGTTCTACTATCTTATAGTTGGTTACCTTTAAAAGCGTATAGAGTCTAGACTCACTCTCGTTTATCGACTAACCTTTTTTTGTCTTTCTTCTAAAAAATGAATTGCAATCTAAATTTAAATATCCGTCCTAACACCCATGTAAGGCGTCTGGAAATTCCTCTAAATCTAGATGTTAGTGTTACAATGAGAAGGAGTGGTATACTTCCACGTGTAATATTCTCTCATTATGATAATTAGAGGAAACATTCATGATCTTGTCTCTCTGCGGGTTATCCTGATGAAGCTATTCAACAGACAGTGGCATAGCATGTATCAAGTCATTTATGAGGGCACTGCAGGATGGGGAGGGGGGCACCGGTCCGTAGAGGAAGGCTGCGGGAGGGGGGGGGGGGGGGCTAACGTTTTATTCTCTCGCCCTTCTCCGGCATGTCTCCCCCGTCCCCTTCTCCCTCTTTCTCTCTCTCCCTCTCTCTTTCTCTTTCTCTCTCTCTCCCTCTCTCTCTATATCTCTCTATTTCTGTCTACCAATATCTCCTCCTCTTTGTATCTTTCTCCCTCTTTGTCTTTCCCTCTCTCTCTCTTTTTTTTTTTTTACTCTCTCTCTCTCTCTTCCTCCCCCTCTCTCTCTCTCTCTCTCTCTCTCTCAATCTCCCTCTACCCCCTATGTAGTGTATCTACGAGTGTCTAATAGTTTTGCTGCCTACCCAGAGAAAACCCCGCGCCGTGCGCCCCCCCCCCCCCCCCCCTCCAATCAAAGATATATTTTTTAATAAAACACCGCTATTCCCTGTCACGAAGTTTTATACTTCACCTTTCATTCACCATTTGTTTCTATAAATATAACAGATAGCTTTCAACAATTGAAAGGTGAATAGATGACACATGTATTGGTTAAGGTATCATCTTTTATAGGGGGCTGCAATCTACAAGCCCAGCTTTTCAGCAGTCCCCTCCATGACCAACCTGTTTTATATGCCTATTGTACACTGTGGATCAATTACAAATATATTGTTAAGTTTCATTGTTTTACTATGTACAATGCAATCCCATGTACTTTATTTATTTTGTTGGAAATGGAAATAAACGAAATGAAATGAAATCTTATACAATAACAGTATTTGACAATGATGTACAAAAATACAGTATTGGGCAATATATTACGTTTACACGTTAAAGCCCCACTGCACTTCTTATAGCTACTTGCGCCCTCTATATAACAAACAATGCCTAATCGGTGCATGTTGGTCCCCCATGATCCCCTTTTTCTTATGTTAACTGAGAGCTGATTTGATGAGATATTTGTCAGTGACCTTGCAGGGAGGTCTAATCCCTCCTGGCCGAACTAGTGCAGACGAGCATGAACGTACGTAGTCATTCATTGAGTTTCAGTTTAAGTAAATGTTTATATATTACGTTTGCAGCCCAGAGACACTGAGATCACTACAAATAAAAGGCACGTTACAATGCTTTAGTTTATACAATAGCCCACCAGAACATAATAATTGTGACTCTTTTTCAAGATTTAACGTACACTTTACCCTTTCGTCTTTATTTTTCCATTTCCCCCCTCTAAATAGTTACCATGTATAGTTTTGTCATGGTGTGGAGCATCATTAAATTAATACATTTCAAGCTTTGAAAATTGATAAAGTTAGTTTCTGTCAGGTTCGGGGTAACTGTGTTGCTTTTAAACCGCGTATATATACTTAGCTTGAGATTCTTTTTTTACACAAGGCAATCCAAAATTATACATTTGGTTGACAAGATTCCCTAGAACCATAACTTGTCTGTTGAGATCCAGAACGGCGTAAACTCTGTGTTTATGTCAACGCATTAAAGCCCTTCTAACTCCAAACAGCCGATTATGCAATAAATGTTTTCCAACTTCATCAAACTTAATACAAATGTTAAAATGAAGTGCGTTTCTCTCAGATAGGAGACAACATGCAGGCCGGGTATACACGATTGGGAATAGACTTGAAAAGGGACGTGTATGGGTTAGAGACTATGAAAAGAATGATTTCGGTTGGGTATGGATGAGAGACTAGATCAAGTCACAAATCATCCATGTATTTGGTCCGACACGGAAGTGAGGGAACGTTCCGTTGATAGACATGATTGTTTATAACCGTAAACATACATGACATATCATATCTTGTAAGTTATTGTCAATCAAAACCATATTCTTCAAGTTATCAAAGGAGATATAAAGATTTGACGAATTATTGTCGAGCGGACTGGTTACTGACAAGGACGTTAAGAAGGGGGAACATGTGAGAATAAAAGATTTAACGATTTGTTATTTTATAAATGTTATGGCCCTGATGCATGCCATGGTGGATGTGTACTTGTCAAATAAATTGAGGACGAAAAAGAGAGGGAGAGATAGGGAGAGATAGAGAGAGGGGGAGACAGAGAAAGAGGAGGGAGAGAGAGGAGGGGGTGGGGAGAGAAAGAGGGGAAGAGAACTGAGGCGAGAGAAAGAGAGAGTGAGTGGGTGAAGTGGGGGTAAAAAAAGATTGGGTAAAAAGTTTTGGTGAGTTAAAGAGGGAGCATGCAAGTGTGAGTGAGATAGAGTGAGAGTGAGAGAGAGGGACAGGGAGACAGACATACATACAGACAGGTAGACGTGTGAAGGGGGAGGGGGCACGTGCGTCGGGATAAAGGCAAATGAGAGGGGGGTACTAGAACGCAAAGAGAGAAAGAGAAATTCGAAAAAAGAAAGAAAAATCATGATTGTTTTGAGGATTATAATAATAATGTACCGCGAATAGACTGCTTTTTATCAGTATAAGATTTCGTTTTCGTAATTATATAATAAGGGGTTTAAAGGAATAGTACTCATTTTCAGCATACCTACACATATTCGCTGGAATGAGGTTCCTTTAAGTTTGTGAATTATTGAGCACTGCGTATTGATCGCTCACAATGTAGTATTTAGAACGATTATTGGCAATGACTTACATTAGGAAAACGTGATTGCTGCGAGCAAGGAGGCACAACACCTGGGTCCCGTCTTATAAAGTGTTAATATTAGTCGCAATTTATTTACGATTCATATCGATTGCAACTATGTTTATAAGAGATAGGATACTGCAAACTTGCGATTGATTGGAGGACTTGCGATTGATTGGGATCAATCGTAACTATTCATAAGACGGCACCCTGGAGTTACAGCTATAGGCTCAACGCCACCGTTACAACAAGCATGATAAACATGTGCTTCACTTGCAGCAGGTGAGACAATCACAATTTAAGCTCTCTATTTTACAACGAAGAGACGGTTAAAGTGATAGATATTCTGTTATGAGGGTAATTAGTTTTCGCGGACCCAAATATTTACATGGAAAATGCCCCAAATTGATATTAATACCTGCCTACTGTTGTACTTATATTTAGTGATGTGTAAGCGGGCGCGCGCGCACTTCACTGATACATTATTGTTTGGATGTTTCTTCCAGGGGACCTAGAGACGAATTATTCCGTTAGCCTATAATTACTCAGTGAGCTACAATATCCTATTCTGCGTACATTACTCGCTGCTATGTCGGGCAAGCTTCCGGGTTGTCAAGAACAACCTTTGCTTTAAAGCCCCACTGTACTACTTGTAGCTACTTGCTCCCTCTATATAGAAACAATGCCTAATCGGTGACCATTGGTCCCCCATGATCCTCTTTTTCTTATGTTAATTGAGAGCTGAGTTGATGAGATGATGAGCCACCTGTCAGCGACCACCCTAGGTGGTATAATCCCTCCTAGTCAAACTAGTACAGGCGGGCTTTAAAAGGTCGCATACAATTTGAAGATGTTAGTCTATTGAGGACAATCCATGCAGTGGACTAGAGATAAATTTGAACGACCTTTGTCAAATCGGAACAGACTATGCACCTGTCGATACAGGTGTATGAAATAAGAATGGCATGCTTCCGTCTGCATGTATGTAAGACAATTAGATTAAAGTCGATTCCTTGCCAAGTACCTAAAGGTTAAGGCCAGATATCATCTTAAAGACCATATGAATATTAACTACTGGGGATGCTGTAGATTATTTGTTGGTATTACTATTTTTCAAAAATCCAGTTCATCCAGTTCATACATAATATAGAATCAAATTAAACTTAAACGAAGAATTATTTATATATTTTCTTTTAATAATGAAGGTCTATTGTCGAAATTCATACATGTTGTGAGTCTTATCTATACGTTAGCACTTTGGGGCTGAAAGCGATTGGACTTGGAATTTAAAAAATGCACTAAATCATTAGCTTATGTAACGTAAAAATAACATATCAAGTTTATAACATAAATAATATAGGAGGCGCGATGGCTCTGTGGTCGAGCAGTGGCCTCGTATCCGGGATATCCCGGGTTCGAAACCGAGTTGCTGCGCTAGTGCCCTTTGGCAAGAGATTAATCCTCATTACCAAGTCTCTCGGAGAGGACTTAAAGTTATCGGTCCCCTGGTTGCTTACTTACAAGCATACGCATGTTTTATTAGCAGTGAGATAAAACACAC